>OMPJ01034546.1:11635-38537 GCA_900312935.1 Carapus acus | reverse complement strand
TAAAAAAAAAAAAATTATTATTATTATTTTTATTATTATTATTGTTATTATTATTATTATTATTATTATTATTATTATTATTATTAGTAGTAGTAGTAGTAGTAGTATTGTTATTATGTATTATTATTGTTATTATTATTATTATTGTTATATATTATTATTATCATTATTATATTTATAATTGCTAGTCAGGCACACTTTCAAGACTTGTCTTTACTAAGGCCAGCCACTACATTTATGTGTACTCCATGTAGCAGCTACATTGAAGTTGGCTCACTCACATTGACTGTTACAATTATGTTTCATCTGAATCGGTCTGAAATGAAGGATGATATTTTGCAATTATAGACTATCGTGCATCTTAAGTCCAGAGCTCATGGACAGTTCTGGAACTTACCCTCAAGGAAAAGTACCCCAACACTACAAAATCTCCTTGACTCTGTTGTTTGGTTGTCTTAGTCCATGTGAATCAGTATGTGAGTTGCCGAAGAGCACATAAGTTTGCAGGACGTTTGCATGGTCTCTCTGTGTATGCATGGTTTCTTCCTGGTATTCCGTCTTTCTCCCTCTGCCAACAACAAGCACCTAAGGCTAATCGGAAATACCAAATCACCCATCGCAGTGAATGTCAGTGTGATTAATTGTCTATTTCTGTTCGCTCTGTGATGGATTGGCGACCCATGCAGGATGTATCCTGACTTCGCCCCATGACAACTGTGATAGGCCTTAGCAAACCACCACATCCTAAGTTTGTGTGTATATGTTGTGTTTATGTACTGCACATACAGTATATTTGCTGTAGAGTGTGTGTATGTGTCTCGTGTGTCGTGTGTGTGTGTGTGTGTGTGTGTCAAATAGAATGCAACGTGTTCTAATCTTGGGAGTAAAACAGCACGGGAACACCCCTCAGGGAGAGCAGTAGCTGGCAGAGAAAGTGTTTGCATGTGTGTGATGATCAGGACCATGTTTTGCATGGAAACACTGGGCCCATACTGCCTGTTAACCCTTCATTGATCACTGACACAATCGAGGAAGGGGTGAATAGGGGAAATAGTGTGATACACAACATGATCCAGTGCTTCACTACACAAATAAAGATGTGAAATGCAATATTGTTTAAGAATGCAAAGACAATTCAGCACAACAAAATAGATACTGTTTCATGAAAATATCAATAAGTAAGATGAACATGATGAACAATAACAGTGTTCCTCCCAAACTAAAATTACACCGTAAATGTTGGTTCTGTAGGTTGCATATTAATATATATTTCATTATATTCGTTGGTATACTGGTAAATCGAATACTTGTTTGTTGTATAATGGATATTGTTTTATTCTCTGTAACATCTTTCTCTGTAACATTGTTTGAGCTGCTGAGGCTTTAAATTTCCTGGATCACTAGATCAATGGATCAATGAAGTATCTACCTCCTTACTCACCTACCTAACTGGCACGTTGATGCTGGGAGTCAGGTGTGCTGTCAGGTGAGGTAGGGGGTCATGTGAAACAGAGGGATGAGCATTATTTATGCTGTACTGTACGTTATGCAGACTCTTTGCAGGGGTGAGGGTAGTCTGCTTTGTTATCGAATCTGTTAATGAACGCCCATCCCTTTGTCTTCACCTCTGTGTACATTGGTAATGCCTCTCAACCAGTCTACATTTGTCTTCAGGTTCTGTAGCATCCTCTTGCACTCTCTCCTTAAAGATGCTTTTCATCTCACCCATTTGCCTCTTATTTTGGGATTATTTCAGGGCGTCGTCATTCTCCCAAGACATGAAAATTTTATTTTTTTCAGTGGAAATTTTGATCTGCTCATCAAGGAGTTCGCGATGATAAGCAAACCCTCTTGGTCCAGATAACCATGACATGAAAACCTGATCCATCTTAGTCCAAAATATTGCAATGGACCTGAGAGCCAGTTTACTTAGCATGAGTGTCGTGTATACAGTACACAAATATGGCCCAGTGTCTCAGCAGAGGACATCTTTGGGTTGTGGTGGAGAAACTTCAAAATGTGAACCAGAGGTGCAAAGCCTACACCATGCAGTTTTCCAGGATGTAAAATATGTGCTTCATGGTGCGAGATACCACAGGATATTGGCAGTTTTGCAGAATTTGTCTCATAGTATGTTGACATCGGGATAACATTTTGGCAAGTGTCTTTCAAAATGTAATGTATTCGTACCTGTGTAAACTATACAGAGACAAGCAACAATCATCATTTTTCCTCTGTAGGTGATGATTGATGTAGATGACAAGAACGAGTGGAAGGAGTGTATAGACATTGGGGGCGTTCGACTCCCCACTGGCTACTTTTTTGGTGCTTCAGCAGCTTCTGGTGACTTGTCTGGTAGGTTGATGCAATCACAGTCAGAAATGATTGTGGCCACAGTTTTGGTCACAATCCTACACTTTTTGTTCAAAAATGAAGGTCAGAAAATGTCAAAAAGGTCAAAAATGAATTCAATGACTTTCACTAGAAGTTGTCAACACATTGTGACAACAATTGTGTAACAATTTCAGTAACCTGGAAGAATCCAGTTCTTATGATGGAATCTGATGATGGATTATTGCTTCAGCAGTTACTGTAATGACTTCTTAAAGGGGTACAGGTGGCTCATTATATCATTTCACCAAGGTTTGCTACTTGCATTCTATCAGTATGCCCCCTCTTGTGAGTCTGCTGATGCCATGTTAGCAGTCCTAGATAAGTTTAAAGTTCACTGACCATAACCATTATACCAGTAATGGTTTTGTAAGAATCGAATATGCACTTGTTGTACATCTTTTTGTGTCGTCATTCAGCATATAATCAGTGAGTTTGACGATTAAACCAAACTGAAATTAACTTCACAGAGGTCAACACTGTGATATTCCCACGTGAAGTTTTCATCTTTTCCTAAAGACTACTTATTATTAGGTACTGTATATATGTCATTATTGTTCTACAAATGACTATTTCAGATAACCATGACATAATCTCAATGAAGCTGTATCAACTGGTGGTCGAACACACAGCTGAAGAGGAGGACCTAGACTGGACCAAGATTGAGCCGAGTGTCAGTCTTCTGAAGTCCCCTAAAGGTGAACCAACACACTGCATGGATCTAGAGAGACACTTGAGTTGATGTCTCTAAGTAATGAGTGTATATCTTTCACAATCTTCTCACTCTATTCAACAGACAATATTGATGACCCCACTGGAAACTTCCGTGGAACACCGCTCACAGGCTGGAAGGTGTTTTTGCTCCTCCTGTGTGGCCTGCTGGGAATTATTGTGTGTGCTGTGGTGGGAGCTGTTGTATTCCAGAAAAGACAGGATCGTAACAAAAGGTTTTACTGAAAAGACAGAGAATGGAATGACTCCAATCCTGAGTGTATCATCGGGAAAGGAACTGTTGCCACAATACGGTGAAGATGCTCAATGTGAAGTGTTGGACTTATTGATTGTGCAAATGTTTATATTGCTGAAGAATTGCAATTGAAAAATTGTGACAGCTTAACACCACAAAGCGTGTGGCAACTGCACAGAAGTGATCTCGGTCATTGCAGATTTTGAGTAGATGTGCTGTTTATCCACTTACTAAAGCTGTTAAGACCTGCTTGTTGCTTCTTACAGCTCCTTTGCTGCACATTTGCAGTAATTAATATTGATGTCTCCACAGTGTGATACATACCCATGAGCCCTGATCTAGGCTGAAAACACATTTTAGATTTACATCAACATGTCACATAAAATTCTCCTTGCCTATGCAGAGAAGACTGTTGGGCCTGTGTGTTGTCAAGTCAATCCTACAAGGGTTTTGAAGGTTTGGGCTTTAGAGCAAAGGTGTCTTTCTGTTCTCACTTTTATAATGCGTTCGCTCTAAAAACCCGATTGTGATATGCAGTATGAATTACTCTGCCATTTGGGAGAGATTCACTGAAACTGAGCAAATTTGGGTCAAAGTGTTCTCATTGAGTTGCATGTCTTTCTGAAGAACTCATTATTACTTTATGTAAATCTTTTGTACCGTTGTATTGGTAGATGGGCTGGACTGATCGGTGGGGGCTACTGTGCTGCAATAATTAAACCCCAGTTGGCTGGAGTAGCAAGTGTCTGTCTATAGTCCTAATACAACTAAAAAACAGATGACTGATTTTGGCTTGCCTAAGTTGTCAGACTGCAAAGTGGAAATTCTTTGAGCCAAAAATCATTGAACATGGTTGAGAAATCAATCATTGGCCTGAATGAGATTCTCAACAATAAATTCACAATGAACAGCAGATCATGTGTTGCCCAACACTTAAAAAAAGCCTCAGTCATAGATAGGCTTGTGTGTTTTGTTAACTAATTAGCCCTTATATAGCCCAGTCAAACAGACTGTCCCTTAGAATCAAATTTGGCAGGTATGAGGAATGGTTGCAAATGTTTTAAGTTTGTTCTGCTGAAACCTTGAATTTTGATATCTTTGCAGTCAGCTTTATCCCTCACAATATTCTTCCTTTGAGGAGTACCGTGTCAAATTTGGACAGGTTCAATATTGAACTAAATAAAGAATACAAATCATCTTTGAGAAATCCACGTCACAAGGTCACTAATACTCACTAGGGTTTTGACTCAGTAGGTCTGAAAATACACGCATAGAATTGATGCTCACAGCCCATGCATACACTCTCGGTCTGATCACCACTGGCCATTTTTTGACCTCATATCACTTAGCCTCAGCATTCCCCCAAGAGAGAATTCTCTCAGCCATCTCAGGTCCATTTACCAGCAAACCAATGTGCACTTGTTGGGCCCCTGTTGCCAGTGATTACTAACTGTAAACCACTGTTCGTAATCAGGCTATGAAATGGTAAGTGCTAAAGACGCATTAAGCCAAGAGAGGTAGTATCCTTAAGACTGGTGGGCAAAGAGGCTGGGCTACAACAACAGTTTGGAGTTGTTGGAGTGAACTGGGACCTGCCGATCGATCACTGCACCTCACCCACTTTCCATCCTTCTTGAAAGAGGCTAAATTCATTGCAAGTGCCTTGCAGACATAGTGATATTGAGTGTAGGATGACCGAAAGGGCAATGCAGCAAAGTCATTGTCTCTTTTCCACCAACTCATGGTTCTGTTCAACATTTGTATAACTATGAGTCCTTTAACCAGCGTTTTTTTTATCTGTAGTATCTCAAGGTGCTGCCTGCCCTATCATGATCATAGCAATGTGTGTGTGCAACCACCCCACCACCCCAGCTCCATATGGAGCAGCCATATGGCCCTCCTCTCTACGTCATCCCACGACTAACTTCATCGCCTCTACATTAAATTTTATGTCAAGGGGTTTGTGGAAAGAGAATCTGTATTTCAACCCAACATTTTGGAGAATCCTCTTGTCTTGTTTGGGGATCTCTGTGTCAGTAAAGCCAGTTACATTGTCTGTGATTCTGGCTCATACAAATAAAAGTCGGTTTGTTGACTGGTTGTTTGATTTATTGCCTAATTATGACTGTGTGGTATAATTGACAATTGTGCCAATTTTTTTCTGCAGCAGGTCACAATACTAGTCCTGTAGCTTTTTTGGGGGACATACTGAGGCTATACAAAGTATGGAGAACAGGACATGCTGTTCATGAGTTAACTAAGTTCCCATGATAATTAGGAAATTCACACAATCCAAACTGTGTCCCTTCTTTATTACAGTTTTGCCCAATGAAGTGCTGAAAATGCCAAAAAAAGACCGCACCAAAATCTGGTAAGAGGGTTCAGTTTGTCCTGTAAGTTAACTTGTCCGTGAAATTCAGTTTGGTCATGTTTCTTTTTCTTTTGGATTGCATCCGTACCTAATGGATTCGTTGTTGGATGTGCATTGGTCAAAAAAACCTTTTAAGTCCCACCAGGGATCATGCTTGTCTTGTAGTGTTTTGCGTGATATGCTTCATCTCAAAGCTTCAGTTGGAATGTTTTCATCCAAAGAACACCAAATTGCATTTTTTTGATCTGTCCATTGTGTCATTATTGTCACTACCTTGGGTTGCCAATTGAACCACACACTGTATACTCGTGCCTGCACCTCAAATTCATCTGTGGAGCCACCAGGGGGCATTGTAATTATCAAAATATTGTTTTCAAACCAATGAGAGAGGCATGGGTGAGACATTGTTCTTTTTAAACTTTGTAAGTGTAGGAGCAGTTGTCCCGCACCCCTGTGCATCCCTATACCTGTCTCTGTCTCTTCCTCTGTCTCTCTCCCCTTCCCTCTCTCTCTCAACCCAACCGGTCAAGGCAATTGGCTGCCCACCTGCAGCCTGGCCTGCCCGAGGTTTCTTCCCTTTAATCTAGGTTCTTCCTCGCCACTTGCCACTAATGGGGGATATGTGGGGTTTCTGTGTGTCCATCCCATAGACCCTGACTGTATTAATATAATATAATATAATATAATATAATATAATATAATATAATATAATATAATATAATATATACATACCATTATTCTGCTCTGACCTTCTTTGAAGCCAACTATATGCTGTATACTCAATCACCGTTCTAAAGTTCAAATTTGCATCTATTGTACTCTTCCTTGGCACGAGTCCATACAACTATTTTCTAATTTTCACATTTTGCCTCATGCCTTAACCTAGCTTCAGCAACACTCTCACATATCTCCAAGGTGTTGCTCATATGCTTTTTATCTCTTCTGTTACTGCTGCTCCTCTGTATCATCATTGTTTTTCAAGGCTGGCATCAGCATACTCCCTCTCCATTCCTCAAGCATCCTCTCACACTCCAAGTTTGTGTTTAGCAATCTAGATGGAAATGTGACCTCTCCTACTAACTCAGCATCTGTTCCATTCCTCATATCATCATCTTACGTAATTGTTGTTCTCAACAATGCTCTGCAGTCCAGGTAACACTACTCTTCCCTCATCTGTCCCTCTTTCCCTATAACCTTATTGGTCATTTGCAACTCTAAATACTCCATATGCCTCGCACACTGTGTCTCACCACCATCTCGCCCTCACTCTCCTCTTTTACCCCAGCCACTACTGCCACTATCCACACACCACCAGCTCCATCTCTCTGATTAGCCCTAAATACAAGTCATTTTCTCTCTCTATGCTGTTCAATCTTCCATCAATGAAATAATATGCTTTTTCGTTTGCATTTGCTAATGTGCACTTTCCCATGAAACAGTACCCCTGTCCACTGAATTTATTTCCCTGGCTGTGTCGAATTTTTTTTTTTTTTTTTTTTTGCCATCCTCTTCTTTCGGATGCCCTTTTTGTCTTCTTTCCTCTGTCCAGCAGAAATACCACACATCCTCCCACCAGTATCCCACAACACCTCATGATCTCTCACATCAAGTGACAGCTCCATCCATATCTAAGAAACACTATTCCCTTTTAAGCCATTCCGCCAATACATATATGTACTGTACATACATATACTGCATGTATGTACATATAATAGGGTACAGTAATAACCTTCTACCTCTTTCAGGTTGCATCTTCTCTCTACAATGTTATCTAGCTGTGTGCACCTCCTGAGTCACCTACTGAGTCAATCCACCCATGTTCCTTCCTTTTGAAATATATGTTGACAACATCCATTTCTATCCTCTGACACAGAGAGAGAGAGAGAGAGTTTAGCCTTTTGTAACATTGCACACGATATTTAGTGATAAAGATAAAGACGATTGATGGATTGACGAGTGTTACAATGGGCCACTATTAGTTCAAATGTGGCTACTGGCAAACTTGTTAAAGATCGTAGATTATAATCATTACATTAAAATTATGGTGTCTTGTACTGTTGCACTGTCTTTGTGTGATTATTTTCCACCACAGTACTGCTGAATATTTCATAAACATTTCCAACAGTAGGCCTATTATGTATGGGTGCATGTGAGTACACGTTTCTATTTGTCCTTCTTTCATTAACCAGGTGTTTGGGAGGACTTTTTTATGTGCATGTGTGTGCATGTGCGTGCATGTGTGTGCATGTGTTAAGGAATGTGGGTGTATGTGTTTTCTCCATCTAAAACAGAGGGAAACTACAATCCTCTATGTTATCAAAATTACAGTATGTCTACTGGTGATTTCACACCGTTCTCTAATAGTGTTAATTATGCAACTTGCTGTCATCATCTTCTGTGGCAATAGATTTGCTCTTACAATTGAAACTTTTCAAAAACACCAATTAATGATGAATAAATGATATTGGAAATTCAGAGATTATAAAACAAATTTGAAAATGTATGAAATTGTTTCAAATCGGAGCAATGGTCTTCATTCTCTTCAGACAAAACTGATTTCCCAATATGCCAGAATTTGCCAGAAGTTGCCAGAATTAGAAAATGATTTCAGGCAAGTTTTGTATGTGTATGCATGAGTGAGCGTCTCAGTTCATAGCCACTGCAGATTTCAAAAGACAGAAGCCTTGATTTTTTATGCAGACAATGACTCTCTTTTAGAAATCATAATCTCCTTGTTACTACTTGTTGCCACTCCAGAGTGCAGGGCTACAGGGCACAGGGCTACAGATACTGTAATTGTTTCACAAACCAATACCTCACCCATCCCCTCAGGCCGTAGTTAACTAAATCCCATACCAACTGCCTGCCCAGATATGATGTGAAATATTCTTTGGTTCATTCTCTGTGAAGTGGCACCTCAGAATGCCAATTCTCAGATGTATGATTTGTGTATTAGTGTACTTCAATAGACCAATCACCACTTGTGTATGGCAATTTTGCCTCAAAATGATGTGCCAGTTTGTCTCCATAGAATTCACTTTGTTCTGTATACAAAATATTCTGCTCATGTGAGAATTTTTGCAATTGATATGATGAAGATAGAAATCACCAGAATCTTTCTGACTTTTCACTGCTGTAACTATAAACTGCACAGAATGGGAAACAATGGATTTTCATATTGGTAAAGAGTAAGAATGAGAACCCACACTTGAACAAGAAGAAGTCACAAAGTCATGAGATATAAAGGCATAATTTAAGGTAAAATCAGAGTAGCAAGGGGCAATTTATTAAAAGTGCAGGGAGCAGATGACTGCAGATTATGTAACTGATGCCACAGATACTGTGGCATCGGTTATCGGAAAACAAAATACAATACCAACAGAAAAACGTGTGCAATTAAACAAAATTTTTTCTGATGCATTAGATGCAGGGGGCAAAACAAAGACGCAGCACTTTTGAAATTCCTGCTCAAACTGATGATGACAATGTACAGAAATGTCTAATAACGTTTTGTACCTTGACAGAGAGACTGGAAGAGCGAGAAAGTGTGTGTGAAAGAAGGAAAGAAAGAAAGAAAGAAAGAATGAAAGAAAGAAAGAATGAAAGAAAGAAAGAAAGAAAGAAAGAAAGGAAGAAAGAGAAACAGAGAAAACAGGTAATGGGTGAGAGGAACATAACTCCCTCCAAATCAACAGATCTACTGTGAATTTGGTTCTGTCTTGTGACCTGCTGTGCACATATGCAGACATGGCAGATTCTTGTGCCTATGCATACATTCTGTCTCAGCAGCACCTGCCCTGCCCCCCAGCATAAGCCGCATGTATACATCACACACATGCACGGACACTGGAAAATGTCAAATCTGTATGTGACTCTTAATAAAATATTTCTTCTGCATCTTTTATTTCCTGAATAGCCAGATCAATGGATCAATAAGATAATCTACCTACCCCTTTGATTAACTAAAATTCCAAGCAATTCACTTGCTTTAACAACTTTTAAAATCACTGAACGTCACCGGACAGACCGATAATCAAAATTCTGTGCTGGAGTATCTGGTAGTTATGCCAAGAGCTTGGCAATCTGAATGTACTCATTCAAAACAACGATTGCGCTTTTCCAAGCCTTAAACATTGTTAGTTCCTGTTGGTCTGAAATCAGTTAAACAGGCTATGCCAGCAGTTTGTGATAACTAATAAAGCACTCATCAAATGAAAATCCCACCAGACAAAAAAAGACTGTTCCTAAATACATCTGTTCACTTTATCTGACGTTGTGTAATTTTTTATCAATGAAATGATTAACTTATTAGAGCCGGTCTGAATTTCAGAGTTCTGTATGTGTTAGGATCTAAATTTTGTTTGTAATCAGTTCTTTCATTTATTTCTTTATTCAACCTGTGTTTTTACTCTTGTCTAGAGCAACAGGTATAGAGAGGGGGCAAGAGGACTAACTGGATATTAAGTGTAGGTATTATGATTAGGCATTGGGAACCTTTCACACTGAAAATGTCATTCGGACCCGCACTCCACAGAAACGAGCACGTGGAGCCACAGAAACTTTTCGACATGAAAGATTTGACCTCTCAACAAAAAAAAAACAAAGTCAGTCGGTGTCTGCTTCAATGTCCAATGCATCGCGGGGTGTAAATGAAAGATTTCAGCAACTCTCCTGGTATGCAGCAAGCCCAGTATCCACAACTCGGGACTGTACAAATTCAGTTTAATCTTTACGCACAACTGCTTTCCCATGCTGCTGAGAGCCATAGTATAACCCCCAAAGAGACATCAATGGCTCATGAGCCACATGTTCCTAACCCCTGATGGAGATGATGGGATGATGTAGGGATGAGGTAGATGGGATGATGAAGGGAGCAGGACAGGATGGAAGCTAGCAGGAGTGGGTCAGTGCTGGCAGTGTTGGAGATGCTGAGGTGTGTTAGGCAGATAGGTACTTTTTTGATCTGGTAATTCGGGAAATTCTAGGTCCCAGCAACTCAGATTGATACAGAAAAGGGGAAGAGAACTAAACAATGCGCAATCAGAAGAGAATATAGAATATACAATTGGAAGAGAGACCTTCTGGGTGTGGTATAGACAGCCTCTGGAAAACTAATAACACAAAGTCTCACATGTATCGCAAAGACCCACCAGCTCAACTTCCATACTTTTTTGTCTGGGTTGGGACTTGAACCAACAACCAAGTGGTCCCCAGACAAAGTCCCTTGCAGACTGAGGCACTGCTAGCCCCAAAGGCACTAACATTCAGCAACACTGAAACAGCAGAGTTTAATTTCACAGAGACAGAAGAGCCCATCAACACACAAACAGGAGAGTCCACCAGCTCAGAAACCAAAATGTCCACAAGCTGGGAAACCGAAAACTTCACAACTACAAAAACTGAGGGAACAGGGATCGAAATGTGTAAATGAAATTTGGGCGGTAGGAATGTATATAGTGAATTTGAGGAGCAGGGTAGATTGGGGAACAGTGATGAACATTCGGGAAGGCACTTGGTCCAAATGACATACCTGCGGCAGTATGGAGGAGAGGACAGTTACGTTTC
This sequence comes from Carapus acus, assembly GCA_900312935.1. NCBI lineage: Eukaryota > Metazoa > Chordata > Actinopteri > Ophidiiformes > Carapidae > Carapus > Carapus acus. Next base: position 27,243 of record OMPJ01034546.1, on the reverse strand, counting down.
ACACCTGATTGTTTGACACAGTCCCGGAGGGCAAGAGTATGCCTTAGGAATGGAGGACAACATGCACAACAATGTTTGCAGGTAATGTAGTGACCTGATGTAAGGGAAGGGTAACCTGGGGAGGTGAGGGTACGCACTGGAGAGCAGACAGATGAAAGTCTGCTGAAGCATGTCAGAGTGAATGTGCATGTGAATGAAGGAGTGTGGAACGGTGGAGTGTGCGAGTAGGGATAGTGAGGAGGGATGACCTAGAATATCTTACCATCCAAAGCAATGGACGTTACAAGAGGGATGAAGAAGTGAAATGCAGACAGGCTGTCGTAAGTGGAGGAAAGAGTTTTTTGCAAAATGACCTAAAGAGAGGGTTTATACGACTCAAGTGAGACGCAGCATGATTTTGGGTGGATAAACATATCTAAAAATTGATGCATCGAAATTACCCCCCTACTCTCCTCCCCCATTTATTATCAGTTCAGCAATCCCTCTGAATCGATTCACCTCCTCGCTGGTGGGAACGCTATGCACAACATCTTATGAATCACATTTTATGGACGGAAGCTGTGGGCGTGAAAACCACAACAAAATAGCAAACAGTGGAAAAAGATCAAATGTTTGGACTCACTTTCAATTCCCATACAAATCCAGAACACATGAACAAGACAAAAGTAAGGAAGTGTATAACTTTTGCTAGGCAGAATTCAAGCACAAGAGTGACATGACAAACTTAGGAACCACTTAAACTGACACCATGCCGATACTCTACAACAACCTTCGGGTAAAACTGTTGATCTTTGGAGCTTTTGTCTGCAAACTACCGCCAAGCTCTGTCCACGTTCAAAAGACAAGAGTCGTCGGCCATATCCATTTGCAAAGACCTTTGACTCTACAAATCAAATTGAATCGTGAGGTTCCTATCAATACCCAGCCTTAACCATGATGATGGTTTAGAAAGAGTGGCTCTGTCTTAAAACGAGGTGCTTAGCTGCAGGTGGCAGGGTTGAGGATGCTTTTCACTAGGATAAACTGATCCCTTTGTCTTTAGAAACCTGTTTTTCTGGATTCTCTATGTTGTCACAGAAAGATGCCCTGTTTAACATAAAACGTCATACAGGGATATACAAATGAAGTTAAGTCACTGATAGATTTGAATGTTAGTAAAAATGTGCCCATTTCTCATACTGTAGATATTCTCAACCATTTATATGTATTTATATATGTATATTTATAGATATCCAGTGCCCACATGTATTTTACAGCAAACAACATTTAACAACAAACTATGCTCTCAGCGGACATGAAGAGAAGACCTGTGTTCTATCTGAATCCTAGGAACTGTGTGGCCTTTCATCCAACTCATGTTGTGTTGCAACATGTCCTTGGCTGATTTTCGATCATCCACCACCTGTCTGTCACCTTGTGAAAGGAACATGCATACTGCAGCATTGGCTGTCTATATTAAGTTCATATTTTGTCCACATAGCATACACAGTCCCCCAGGACACCTCAGCAGGGTTCTACAGAAGGTGCACTGAAGCTCCTTGTCCAGCTGGGCTCCCAGGTATTTGGGTTAGGAGTGCAGCATCTCAATTTTAGTGCTCTGTATGGCAAATGGGGGAGTTGGCTGAGTCCTCAACCTCCCAGTGTCTATCGCCATCTGTTATATTGGAGATGTAAGCTGTTAAATATGCCAACCAAACCATACCTGTATAGCTGATACAATACTAAATGTTATGGAAACATTGTAATAGTGATAATGATTACAATGTGGTTTTAGAAAAGCATCTTTCAAATCGCCATAACCACATTTAATGTTGAAATCTAATTGATAATGATAACAACAACTATAATTCCATATTGTTCTGGTGATATTTTTGTATCATAATCATGTATTGATCTTATTCCTATTAATTTCCATATTGTTGTTTTGTTGTTGTGTGTCAAATACATAAACTGTGTTTTTGTGTTATCAGCAGATCTGAATTTGCACTCTATGATTGCATCACATTTGACAATGATGAACCATTGTGTAACATATTTTTTTCTGTGTGGACATCACACACTGGAGATGTCTTATGGACATGAATATGGGTGTCAATTGTTTTCAACATGTTAAGAGGTGAGCCAGGTGAGCTTCTGAGTTGAGGGTTGGATTTCATTTTCCTCTCTCAGTCTCTCAGTCTCTCTCTAGATCAGTAGTTCATAGATAGATAGATAGATAGATAGATAGATAGATAGATAGATAGATAGATAGATAGATAGATAGATAGATAGATAGATAGATAGTGCTCTACAGACATATTGTTGTGTCTCAAAGCTCCACATGGCAAAGGCCATGGTTCACGCAGGTACACATTTGCCTACTTAGCAATTTAATAGTTCATTGTTGTGGTTTTGGATTTAGTTAGGGAAATGACCAATTTCGGTTGTGACCATTTTGTGTGTTTTGTTAGATACCCTCCTGAGGAGGGCAAGGTTTCAACTCTGTCATTCACTTTGCTCCCACAACTGTACTTGCAAACTGAAAAAAATGTCTGCAACAGCTATGTGGTTGTAATGGCATTTCACCATTCATCCATCCCTCTTCTTCCGCTTATCCGGGGTCAGGTTGGGGGGGCAGCAGTCTCAGAAGGGAAGCCCAGGCTTCCCTCTCCCCACACACCTCCTCTAGCTCCTCTGGGAGGACCCCGAGGCGCTCCTAGGCCAGCTGGGAGACAGTCCCTCCAGCGCGTCCTGGGTCTTCCTCACGGCCTCTTCCCAGTTGGACATGCCCGGAATACCTCCCTAGGAAGGCGTCCCGGAGACATCCGGTTTAGATGCCCGAACCACCTCAATATCCATATCCATCTCTGATAGATGTCTCATTGCCGCATTTTCACAATGGAAGGAAAGCAAAGACATACATTACATGAACATATTGACGTAGCATTAGCAATCGTATCTTCACTACCAATGTCTTAATAAATTAGTATTTCTCACTGACAGTGGACAGCTCTGCTGTGTTCCGCATCGATTATAGCACCAAAGGACAGGAATCAACAGAACAGTCCATTGTTTCACAATGAAACATGCCAAAGTTCAACATGTAGATAAAACCTCTCTCAGTAACTCACATTTACTGCAGAATGATTAATGCTTTGATCCTCCCAACCGGCCCTGACATGTTTTATGTCAACAGAGATTTGTTAATGGCAGCTCAAAATCCGTGCTTTTGGCAATTTCATTCCTAGAGTTTGGCATTAATTTAGCACATCTGAGACAACAAGGTGTCAGCAACATTACTTCGAAACAACTGTCTCAATCCTGTCACAAACAGGGACAACTGGTGACTTAGAGTGGGTGGAAAAGGAGAGGAAATTTAGTGTAATTTACCTATTACAATGAATATATTTCAAAATTCAAAATCCAAAAAAGGTTCTCAAATTTTTGGTCAGCAAAATGGCAAATGTTGAGTCCTGAGGGTTTGAATTAAGAATACAAACAAAATCTAAATCTCTCTCTCAGCTTCAGTTGTGAAGTTTATCAGAGGAGGAGGGGGAAACAGTCAAAAACAGAGTTTTGAGACAAAAAGAGGGGACAGGTGATATATAGGGGCACAGATGATATATAAGGAACAGAAGGGGCAGATCACAAGAAGACTAATGTGGCCAAAGGTGTTACCGTATTTGTTTTGCCAAGCAACATCTATAAGTCCTGAAAGATGTTGATAAGCTATTGTGGGTGTGGATCAGTGAGAGACAATTGAAAGGCGTCTCTGTGTCAGATGGTATTACGTGAGTGTTGGGGTGTCCTTGACAAATAGATTGTAAAGGTTTAAGTCCAAAACCTGTGGACAAGACAGCATAGCGAGTCGATAAAATTGTCTCCCCAACCCGACTGAGTTAGTGCGGGAGTACAGAAAATTAAATGAAAATTGATTTTAAAATTACTTAGATTTGCATAAAATACCATGTTAATGAATTTTTCAGGTTGATATTTTGGGGTGGGGGATGGATTATTTGGATTTCTATCATTCTTAATGGGGGGAATTTGTTTAGAGCAGGGATGGGCAAACATCTGGGCTCAGGGCTGACACCGACTTTTAAATTTTGACAGACAGGCCCCATCAGCACAAGGGGCAGACATATCAAACAGAAACTGAAAAAAAGCATAACGGTGTTAAATCATTTACCTTTTAATATAACAGTTTTTTTGTTAACCAATCTTTGCAAGTGCATCAAAGTGTGGTGTTAGTTTTGTTGTTGTAGTTTTTTTGTTTGTTTTGAATGCAGTACCAATCTTTGGCGAGTTGGATCAAAAAGACCATAGTTTGCCCACCACTGGTTTAAAGATTTAAGGAAGGTTTAAAGAAGGCCTCTAGATGTTGCAGGGCTGTCATGGCTGACACGCCTCTGCAACATCGCATGGCAGTCGGGGACAGTGCCCTTGGACTGGCAGACCGGGGTGGTGGTCCCTCTTTTTAAGAAGGGGGACTGGAGGGTGTGTTCCAATTACAGAGGGATCACACTCTTCAGCCTCCCCTGAAAAGTCTATGCCAGGGTGCTGGGTGCTGGAGAGGAGAATCCGGCCGATAGTGGAACCTCAGATCCAGGAGGAACAGTGCGGGTTCTGTCCCGGCCATGGAACACTGGACCAACTCTATACTCTCCGCAGAATACTGGAGGGATCATGGGAGTTTGCCCAACCAGTCCTTGTATGCTTTGTAGACTTGGAGAAGGCATTTGACCGGGTCCATCGCAATGCTCTGTGGGGGGTGCTCCGGGAGTATGGAGTTCATGGCCCCCTATTGCGGGCTGTGCGGTCTCTATACGATCGGAGCAGGAGTTTGGTCCGCATTGCCGGCAGTAAGTCAAACGTATTCCCAGTGCATGTTTTCCTCCAGCAGGGCTGCCCTTTGTCACCGGTCCTGTTCATCATTTATATATGGACAGGATTTCCAGGCGCAGTCAGGGTCCAGAGGGGGTCCAGTTTGGAGACCACAGGATCTCATCGCTGCTTTTTGCAGACCATGTTGTCCTGTTGGCACCCTCAGACCAGGACCTCCAGCGTGCGCTGGGGCGGTTTGCAGCCAAGTGCGAGATGGCGGGGATGAAAATCAGCACCTCTAAATCTGAGGCCATGGTTCTTGACTGGAAAAGGGTGGTTAGCAACCTCCGGATTGTAGACGAGATCCTGCCTCAAGTGGAGGAGTTTAAGTATCTTGGGGTCCAGTTCACAAGTGAGGGTAGAGCAGAATGGGAGATCGACCGACGGATCGGTGCAGCAGCGAAAGTTATGCGGTTGATGTACCGTTCCGTCATGGTAAAGAAGGAGCTGAGCCGTAAGGCTAAGCTCTCGATTTACCGGTCGATTTACGTTCCTACCCTCACCTACGGTCATGAACTTTGGGTCATGACCGAAAGGATAAGATTTCGGGTACAGGCAGCCGAAATGAGTTTCCTCCGCAGGGTGGCGGGATGCACTCTACGAGATGGGGTGAGGAGTTCTGCCGCCCGGGAGGAGCTCAAAGTAGAGCCGCTCCTTCTCCACATCGAGAGGAGCCAGCTGAGGTGGTTCAGGCATCTACACCGGATGCCTCCCGGAGTTTTCCTAGGGAGGTATTCCGGGCATGTCCAACTGGGAAGAGGCAGACCCAGGATACGCTGGAGGGACTATGTCTCCCAGCTGGCCTGGGAATGCCTCGGGGTCCTCCCAGAGGCGCTAGAGAGCTAGAGGAGGTGTCTGGGGAGAGGGAAGTGTGGGCCTCCCTTTTGAGACTGCTGCCCCCGCAACCCGGCCCCGGATAAGCGGCAGAAAATGTATGGATGGATGGTTGGTTTAAAGTGTTTCAAGATACATGCAATATTGATTTTAAGCTGTGACATGTTGCTTTGTCTATCACATCATATATAACATATGTACAGTATGTAAAAAGGATTATGTACATACTCTGACTATATGTATTGCAAATAAAACACATAATATGTATTATAAATCTAATATGACAATGTCATATGCATGCACACACATGTGTGCATGCAGCCTCTAAATTCCCGTGACCTTAATCCTACTTTGGAATCTGTTGCTCAGGTAGAACGCTTTTGTTAACCCTTGACAGCCAGATGTTTAACATAGATGACATCCCTTTGAGAGACACTGTCTTCATTGGAACTGTGGTCCCACACCAAATTCAAATGCATTGTTCATTATACACATTTATTATTGATCACATCATGTTACACTTCGTTGTTTTTCTTTCAGTTCAGTTTCTTTATTTGTAGTTGGTGCATTTCTTTTTTGCATATCTTCCCCTATATCTACCTACTATCATTTAATGCTACCTCCCATTTATTTCCTTGATGCTTCTTTTTCCCTCACTCTTGTCCCTTTTGCCCTCCTTTGTGCTCCTCATATTCATTCATCTTACTGTATTTCACGTTGTCTTCATTTTGCTCTCCTGTATCCCTCTCCTGTTTCTGGTCTCTTTCTGTTGTTGGCAATCTTGCTGTTTCACTCTTTCTGTCCTCTGTTTTTTTCCTCTGTCTGCCGATATTCTAAAGCCTGAAATATGTGAGTCTGGCGATTGTTTTGTGCATGAATGCTGATGAATTAAATAACCTCAATGCTATGGAGGGATGACACAAGATTTTGTGTTTTTTGCAACAAGTGATCTGTCCTCCGGGACAGCCTAAAATCATACATGCATACAAGAAAAACTCTTCAAACTATTTCCACTGTGCTACCTGTCCTATCGTGGCTCACATTGCAACTTGCTGTCTCTCAACATGTGGTGACAGGTTTGCTTCCACTGTCCATTGATCTACAGATAATAAGGATGAATGGGAATGAGTTGAACAGACAGCCTGAACGTTGCCCCTTCACTTTCACAAGTGATGGGTGCATGATGATATTTCATCTGACTTTGGGCATGGCACCAACTGCACATCTGCTCTACATCCATGATACAATATATCCTGTCGTTGTCCTCTGCATGTATCTCAATCTTGCCTCCCTGACCTTCCAAACTGTTCAACCTTATCAATAGATTTCATTTATCCACTATCTTTCCTCTTGTTTCTTTTTGCTTGCAGTAGAGAGCTGTATATAAACAGGGACTTGTGACTACATTCCAAACATGAATAGAATTATAATGATTTTTGTTCATTCATATCTAGCCAGTCACAGCCCCTCTGTCACTGACTCCAGGACTTCCTGATGAGCAGGCCCCAGTCTGTCAGGATTAGGAACAGGACCTCGGCCAGCATCACTACAAACATGGGAACTCCACAGGCCTGTGTCCTCAGCCCCTTCCTCTACACCTTGTTCACTCATGACTGTGTCGCCTCCCACCCCAACAACACCATCCTGAAGTTTGCAGGCGAGACCGCAGTGATATGACGCATCACTGGCAGGGATGAGGCGGCCTACAGGAGGGAGGCAGTCTGGTGACTTGGTGTAGGAACAACAACCTCACCCTTAACACTGACAAGACAAAAGAGATGATAGTGGACATGAGGGTTAGGGGACCTAATAGGCCACTGTTTATCCGAAATCTTGAAGTGGAGAGGGTGAGCAGCTTCAAATACCTGGGGTTCCATGTCAGAGATGTCCTCACCTGGACACTGAACACCACAAAGGTGGTGAAGAAGGCTCAGCAGTGGCTGTACTTCTTGAGGAGGCTTAGGAAATTTGGCATGTCACCTAAGATCCTCAGCAACTTCAGCGGCGTGATTGAGTCTGTCTTCACCACGTGCATCACTGTGTGGTATGGCAGTTTAACTGCGATGGATCGCAAAAGCCTGCAGAGAGTGGTAAAAGCTGCATCTAAAATCATCGGGACACTACAGCCCTCTCTGCAGAGCATCTACCATTGCAGAGTCCACAAGAGATCTGTCTCCATCATCAGAGCCCACACACCCGCAACATGGACTGTTCTCACTCCTCTCCTCAGTAAACCGGTTGCCATACTGTACATATGACAATAAAGCTTTGAATCTTGAATATCTATGCTGATGTAGACACATAGATACGGCAAGATGTACAGTATTTTGCTCGATGGTGTTGACTAACATTCACAGTATAGTATTGGGAGTTTGGGGGGGCATTAAATGACCCCACTGTCTATGTAAATATTTAACAATATGGCTCGATCAGCGTGGGGCATGTGGTTACATAAGTTGTATTTTAGCTTCATTTCCTCCAGGTGCTCCTACTCATCACTCAGGTTCACCTGCTGCTGATGGCTTCATGCCCACCCTCTGTTCGGGTTTATTTTTACAGACAACCCTCTTACTCCCGGCACAATTGTACTGTCATTGCTTCACCATTCTGTCCTCTGAAACACCTTCGCCCCCTTTTATCAGCTATTTTCTAAAATCTTGAAATGACTTCAAATGATTTTATATTGAGAAATTCGCCTCTTTTTGCCCCTTTCTCCTCTGATTCTGTTTCTTAGTTTCTCACACAGTCATCCAATTAGTATTTTTGATTCAAAATCTGATTCTGGTTGCTCCCTCTAATTTCTCGGGGCAATAGAGGATTTTTTTTTATCATATCTTGTCTTTGTGCATCACTTGCGCCTAAAGCATAAGGAGGTTAGTCACATCTTTTCAGATCTGTAGTTACTGGGTAGGCTGTTAGTTACTGCTTAATTGATCCATTGATCTGGGAAACTTATGTTAATCTCTCTGTCATCACTTCTTTTAATCATTAAACAACAGTAATATATGTCAGCATCTTTCTTTTCCTCAGATTTCACCTCAGGTATCTCCATTTCTTACGAAAGACACAAAAGTAGACTGGCTGAGATTATTGTATTGCGTGTGTTTGCTGCAGTGTTTGCTTTGGCCCTTTCACTTGATCAACTAGACATCATATTTTATGCAACTTTTTGTTGAAACTGCATGATTGCTCATTTTGTTTTTAATGGACAAAGATGATTAATTTAACTTGTGCAATGTTTGGGAAAATCATAGGCAGTCCCAAGGCTGACACAGACTATGATTTCATCATATGTGACCTCATACTCCTATGTTATAGCTTCCATTGAAATGTAGGGTCAGATATCGTATTTTCCAGCTTGATAATATTTAGTGGTATGACCTCCTCTGATACATTGCTGCAAAGATGCATCCTTGCATTTTGCCACTGCCTGTCCTCCAGTTTTGTTGTTGCCTTCAGCTTTGATGAATTCTAATCTTGTTTGACCTGCATTGGATTTATGTTGTTATTGTTTGCATGATTATGATTATGACTGTGATCATGGTTAAAGTTGCAATTACGATTACAATTATGATTATGATTATGGCTATGGTTAAGGTGAAGATTTGACAACACACAATAACATCCATATTACCTCACAGTTTATTGTCCTCTTCAAGATGGATGTTTTATTCATAGACTTGTGCTTTTCTTCTGATCACAGGACCACAAATTTAGAGCAATAAATAGTGGGCATGACTGATGTTATTTACACAACAAAATGTTTCAATGCCTTTATGCGAAGGCAACAAACACCTACTTATCTCTGTGAGGCCTGAGACAGATAATATCAGTTTAATCATGACCATTGCATCTCCATCACTAAGGTGTAATTAAGAGCCACTGAAATAAGTGAGATTACTTAGCAGATAAACAAAAAGAAGATTGCAAGCTTAACTTGGCAAAACTTTTCACAATGGCAACTACTCAGCTTGACTGTTTTAAAAATGGCAAATTGAATGCATGTGGCACAATAACACCATGACATTCACATTTTGTGTGCCAAATTTGAGGAAAGATTTGACTGAATGTCTGTATTCACAAAGGCAGTACAATAATCTTTAGAAGTTTTGGAACCTGCAATGGCTGATAGATAGGTGATGCTGTGGGACACACAACTGTGGGCCAACAAGGAACGCAGCAATTTTTACTGTTTGATTTAATTTTACGTCAATTTCAATGAATTCTGGATTGATGCTGTGATTGATGCTTGAAGAGAAGACGAAAAAATAACCTTGTGAAGTTATGCATCTTTTATTGTCTTGCCATGGCGATAAACCCAATTTTCTCATTATCATTATGAAATTGTGGATGATAACGAATGCAACTCTTCCCTTCTTTATGAACCACAGATTTGTGTCTAAAAGAAGCCTCATTGTGCAAATGAAATACATGGCATAGTCGTTTAATTGTTCATGTACTGTTCATGAGTCCTCCAGAGCTTTACATTTCAATGATGCCTTTATTTGGTCCAGAGATATTTCAGTTTTAAATGCAAGTATCAACAAACATGGCTTAAACATTCTCATGCAAGCAAATCGAGAGCACCTCGCTAACGCACACAGGTTTGAGCCGGCAAGGGGGGGGGGGTAGCCGTTTTGTGTGTGTGTGTGTGCGTGTGTGTGCGTGTGTGTGCGTGTTTGTGCTTGTGTGCGCGTGTGTGGGAGGAGATGGGAGGTGTTCAGATTGGAGGTGCCTCAGCAGCATTGCCTCATTGAAAAGTCAGTTAGGTGATTCCAGTGAGTCTGAACTCTGGCATGGATTCTTCATGGAATTAAAACGCACCACAATGAGACTGGAATAGAGTGAATTCTGTTAGAGGTGCCTGCAAAAGAGACACCCGTCGGGACCTCAGGTAAGAGGTTTCGTGTCAATTTCGTGTCAACGCAATCATCCGCTACTGCGCGTATGCTGCTTCAATTCACAGAATCGAACTCTGAAATCATGAGTTTATACTCGCCCTGTCACAAAATCCAGTTAAGAGGTCCAGCTGAATCTTTTTAGAAAGTGAGTAATCGCAACCATGTTAACTGTTCCTCATAATGCCACACTGTTCAGTACATCAGTCTCGAGGTCCCCTAAAAAGTATTTGAAAGGCAAATGTAATGTTGGGGGTTATATTTCGGTCTCTGAATGATACACTCTACAAGTATGGCCTTGTTTTGAAATGTCTGGTGGCGCTGGAGCGAGGTGATATTTTTTTGTGAATCTCAACTAATGACAGTTGTACCTTGCAGCACATGCATGGGAAAAGCGAACAGCTGCAGTACATGTCAATTCTTGTCGCTGTGAGTTTCATGTTCGAAGCATTTGTCCAGTCATCTTTGAGAGCGTGTGGTGGATACGCGCGGTTTGGTGTGGAATTGTTCTTATTCAAAGCAATCGATCACATGAAATATATGTCTTCCATCGCTGTCGATCAGTTCTCGAACTATTGACCTGAATGGACCCGATATCTTTCTCAAAGCGAATTGATAACGCCTAATTTGTCCGTTGTTTATACACACCTTTTACATCCGTGGAAACTAAAAAGAAAAAGAAGAGTAAATTTTTCCTGGTTGTTTTTCCATCTTCTACGAAGTGCCTATCCAAAAGCCTCCGTCAAGACGGGGCAGAAATAATGCACACAAGTGGGCCTGTGGAACATGACTAAATGAAAACGACCACATTCTTAACTTATCAGTTAATAAATCATAATATCATTAAAAAACCCCAAACTGTTTGTTCTGCCTTGGTTAGTGAAAGTTGAGGTGTGTTTACCACAACAAACAAGGATGTCAAACAATTATTTGGTAAGCAGCACACCCCCGAACATCTCTACTGGATTAAATGCATTACTCAAAGCCATGGCAAACTAATGTTACCTTCAAGAGTCCTTTCAACTAAAACACCCAGAGGAGTAGATAGTACTTACTTAATGGGTGTTAAAGTTGAAAGGATTTTCCTGCCAGCTTCCATAATACACAATTCGACGCCAGCTGCAAGTCTGGACAAAGCAGCAGTGAGGAAAATGTTGAGTAATAGGGGGGGTCATCATGCTTTGTCTCCCTTTCCAACATCTGTCACCATTATCTAAGAATTTTTAAGGCTTTCTGAAAATTGCTTTCTATTCCCGTAAACAAAATTGTAACACTTTCAAAGTCTTGCTCTCTCCTTAATTTCTGTTACTGAGCATGCAACAGCATGCAATTAGCATCTCATTTGTTTCTCACATTTCCACCAGTTTTCTCAACACTCTGTAGCTCAGAACTCTGAACCACTAGATGAGTTTTTATTTTTGAATAGTAGGGTCCATCAAGATAAAGATATTATATTTATGGATCCAGACATTTTTTTTTTACATTTTGTTACACTTTTTTAGATTAATATTTGCAATGTTTCTGTGTGATTGAAATACACTTTTACTTGCAATAGCCTACTTTGTTGTTTTTTGACAGAATTCCTCCTATGGACTGATGTGTTCTGATTCTGATTAGTTGACAAAAGCGGATATTATGACCTCCTCATTTGATTCCAAAAACTCATACTAATATGTTTTTAGTCCCGATGTCTCAATGAAATTCAGCAACAGTTGGAACAAAGTGTTGGAAAGCAAATACCTTGTTATTTTACAATTATCATCCACCACAAGGAACTATCATCTCACTGGGGCCCGGAGGAGTTAGCTTAAGAATTCTCTTAAAGAAAACACCATTTTAATTGACTAATCCTGATGATGGCTGTTGCTGTGCACAACTTTATGCCTCTTAATGTAAAGCTCAATATATGTTTTCCATGTCCATAGTGAAATAAACAAAAACATACTGAGTTGCTGTGCTGAGCAAAGGGAGAAAAGAAATGACAGGGTTCTGCAGAAACAGCTGTAGTGCTGGTTATGGGACTTGCTATTATGAGTAGTGTTGCAACAAAAGTTTTCACTTAAATTTGTTCTCCATAACAATTCCACCAAGTGACAGTGGGAGAGTGTAAACCTGTTATCCCTGTCGGAACAAAGAGGTATGAACATGTTGTTTCAGGGGATTGTGGGGTCAGCAGAAAGGTTGCACTCTCAAAAGTAATTGATGATTGGACTATTTGTTATATGACCTCTGGATGACTCCAGCAATATTAAGAAAAATGTATTGACGTGTTTAAAATCATTCACTTTCCTTAGGTAGTTTTATCAAACTAAAGATCTTCCACACCAGAGGTGGTCCGAAATTATGCATCACATTCAGAACAACCCATATTCAGTATTGTAGCTAGAATTTATCTTGGTTAGAATTTGTCATGCGGTGCACTTGCTGATTTTACATGTAAGCATTACATAGGATGATGAATGTTGGAGTGTAACAATTTCATGTAAACCTGTTAAGAGGAGGAGGAAATTGTCAGGTGGTGCTGTGACAAGGAAAAGCAACTAGACTAAAAGGGAATGCGTAAAAGATACAAGATACAAGAACTTAATATGGCACATGCACATAGAGTTTGCAGTGAAAGGACTTGTGAGACCTGCCTTCAGACGTTGTTGGTTTACGTTGGCTCAGTCTGAGAGACAGGAACCTGAGTTGAATTAGCAGAGATGAAGAGGATGAAAAAAGCAGGATTAAAAATGAGCTCATCAGAGAACGCTAAAATGCAGCAATCTGGAGACAAGGTCAGGGAGGTGAGATTGAGATGGTTTGCACAATTATCGGACAAGTGATTCTGGAGATGCTGTCTGGTAAGAGGAAAAGAGGAAGAATGTTTGGACAGTTGGGGGACAAAGTGAAAGAAGACATGAGGATATTTGGTGTATCATTCAGGGAAACAAGGGGGATGTGAAGACAGATGATACTCTGGTGTGCCCCCCAAAGGGAGCAGCCAAAAGAAAACAGAAGAAGAAGAAAATTATTAATATTTTGCATTTTGTGACGAAAGATACACATTTGATTTGTATGGCTCAGAAAATACAAAGGGGATATCAAATTTTAGTAGAAGTACTATTGTACTTGCTCTGCCCTTATAATTCACACATGCTATAACTATTATGAGACCATTTAATTCATAGAAATTTGTGATTTCAATCTGTATCAGGAGAGCTCATTTCCAACTTGTGCTGTAGTCATTCGTTTCCTGTAACCTAACATATTTCAACACAGACGTGTGGGATCATGATGTGGTGTTGCTGCCAGTCTCGCTGTGTAAACCCTGAGGTATTTTACAATGGGGGACCAGGGAATGTGGTTTGATCTGTATGAGGCAGCCTCTCACAGCAGGTCCCATCACGTGCTATGGCGTAAAGATAATTATCTTTGGGTGGATTTACAAAAGCCCCGAAGAGATATGTGGCCCTAGCCTTAGTTGTGGAATAACTTATGTAGAGCAGGAGTCCCCAACCACCTGGCTGCAGATCAGTAGTGGTTCATGGGTCATTTGGCACTCGGTTGCACTAGAGAAATGAATAGATAGATAGATAGACAGATCGACAGATAGATAGATAGATCTTGCAATGTACCAAGGTAACTGTGATATCAATTCAAATGTACATATGTACATATCGTTGCCTCAATACATTGCAAAATATGAAATAATATCACAGTTTTCTTGGTACATCGTGGGTTACTGCAGCCAGTCGATATTTATATTTTTGTAAAATTGCAGTGTTTAAGAGTATGTGCGTGTGTTACAGATTTTACTTCGGTCGTGGAACCGACGCAATAGATGAGGGATTACGGTACACACACACAGACACAGACACACACACGCACACGCACACGCACACACATACACACACACACACACACACACACACACACACATCTATCTTTCATCATCATTTGTCATCTTATATGCCCTCAGTTATGCTCTTAGCCTAGCCAAAATGAGACTTTGGAAAGGCAAAATGGCTCAGTGAGGACTTGGTCATTATGGAGAAACAAGCTCAGAGCTCCCACTTATTCAACGTAATGGTGAATTGTATTTTCATGCTCTTATATTTGTTTTCACAAAAATTATGTCATTTTATTTCGACATGTTAATCCCCCACACCTGGCTGGCTGGTCCTTCAAAATGTTGTCTTACAAGAAAGGAAGACACAAAGTTATGTTAACAGCTTTGCAGGACCTGTACATGAAACTGCTCAGAGACTCTGTCTAGGCCTCCTCAGAATGGGGGAGTAACCCTTTACAGGGGTGATGATTGAATATCATCTGAAAATGCTCTTCATTACATCAATCAATCTACTGTACCTCTATTTGTATAACCCAGAATTACATACTATGTTTCAACGGGTTTCACAGACTCAGACAAAGCGTTCTTTAGACACACCCAAGCTCTCCATGAAGAGGGGAAAGCTCTCCAAATAACCCAGTTGTAAGGTATAAAGCCTTGGGAGGGACAATTCAGCAAGAGATTCCCTCATGACTACTGTCAGGACACAACCTCCACCAGGGTATCCCATATGTAGCCACTTGCCTGTACGGTCCAATACAGTATCTAACCCCTTTCACCCTCTGAATCAGAGGTCATGGGTGATGAGTTGACTCTGTTTTCCAAACTTTCTGTTTGCATGATTTGAAATGGCCAAAAAATGATATTCTGAATTGCTGTCAGGTGCATGACTCCTGTCTGACTTCAGCCCATATTGTGTGGACGGGCAGTAGTTGTGAAATACTGCACTCAACGCTGCTAAGCTGGTTCTACATCAGCGCTCAGAGTCACGAGGGTCATGGTGAAATGCAATCCAAAAGGCAAAGACCAGCAAGCCAGACGTGTAACTGCAGGTTTGCAGATGCAGGAGGCAGAGGCTGTGTGTGTGTGTGTGTGTGTGTGTGTGTGTGTGTGTGTGTGTGAATGATGGCGTACAAAAAGATTTATTTGCATGGCGTGTACCTCTGTGGCTACATCCCCAC
>OMPJ01034542.1:0-27202 GCA_900312935.1 Carapus acus | reverse complement strand
CAGCAACGATCCGGTCTCTAAGGCAACATCCTGCAGGGCTCACTCAACGCTCGCATGTCTTCATCCTCATACTCATCATCACCGACGAGCCTCACCATCATAATCATCATCAGCAGCAGCAGCAGCGCGCTGCTCTCCATCTCTCCCCTCGCCCGCATGGATCCCGCCGTGCTCATTTTCCTGCTGTATGTGATGATCGCGCACGACCTGTTCTGCGGCTGGATGCAGTACCGCAAACACCGCGCCAGACCCGGCAGAGGAGCCGCGGGGCCACCGCCGCGCCGCGGGTGAGCACCTGCGCGCATGTGTGTGTATGTTTGTATGGGTGCGTGTGCGTTTACACGTGAGCAACACTGAAGTTCACGGCTGAGGTGCACGAGTAAGGGCGGGATGAGGATAGACGATTGGTTAGTTGTGTGTGTTTGTGAGAGTTTGTGAGTGAGTGATAGAGTTCCTCAGACTTCTGTTACGTGGTGAAATGGTCCTTCTCTGCCTCCTCCTCAGCGTGCGCGTGTGTCAGGCAGCCTGGAGGATCAGCAGCGCGGCGGACAAAGGCAGCGGATGGAGAGACCCAAGGAGGAGTGGACGGATTGTGAGGAAAGCGTAAAGTGAGGCACCGTCGGGCGCGTTCAGAGGACCGTCTTCCATCCCCCTTCCATCCAAGGATGAAGATGTCAGTCCGTGGTAAACACGAGTGGAAAGAAGGATGTCAGAACAAACACAGGGAGAGAACTGGAGCAAGGGAGCAAACAAGGGAAGGATGGCTAAGGGACAGAGAGACAAACAGCTGAGGGAGGGAAAGAGGTCACTGGATCTGAGAGCTGTTAAAAAAAAAGGCTGTGCAAACCCAGCTGGAAGACATGTGCAAAAAAATGAAATGTTTTTCTTTCATGGCAGACCAAACAGTTTGCAGACACATGACCTTGCTTTCTTTACAAAGTTGGCCAGTGTTGAAACACCAAATATGACTGACACACATCTGTGTGTGAAAATACTGGGACTGTAGGTCAGCCTGTCAAGCTAAATGTTACAAATGTGTTTGTATGGTGTAGCGGCTGATGTCAGCGTCTCATCTTCAGACGTTCATTGCTTCACTTTGCTCCTGCAGCTTCTGGACTCCTCCGCCGTGGTAAAAGCTCAGATTGGAATTCAGACACAGAGGCACCGACTTCATCGGCTTTCTATGTTTATAAGGTTATGTAGGGGTGTGGCTGGGGCGAGGCGTCTCCTGACATGGAACGGGTGCACAGAGGTCACAGCAGGCTGCGTCCTCACTGATCTACGGACGTCGACTCCAGTGGAAAGCCAGAGTCAGGAGCTTTAGCGTGCCCACTGAGCTGCGACAGCACGCTGAGCTCAGCCAACGGGAAACCAGGCAACAAAGTGGCCCTGGTAGGGACTGAGAGAGGTGAGATGAGGGTGAAAGAGGAAGCAAACCACAAAAGCAAAGGGAATATTGGTACTTTCATTTTGTCTTTTGGCTGAAACTCAAAAATGTCTACACACAACTGCCACTCACCTATTTCATTACACTTTTGGCTTTGGATTTGAGGACACATACCTAGTTACCACATACCATACATACATAGTTCTTTGTTTTTCCTAGAATGCTGTTCTCATGATGGATTTGTTTCGATTTTGCCTCCTGTCTCTGGTCCTCTTGTGAGCCAGACAGCCCAATTGAGCCAAGACAGGCAGGTGCACAAGTCAACATGCCGGTTTCACCACATCTCATTCTTAGATTGGAATGTCGTCTCATGTTTCTGGTAAACCTCACTCGATGCTTAAACGCAAAAGCGATTGATTTCCCGTCATCTACAAGGAAACTCCTACTACAGTATAGAAACACACAAGACAAATCAAACAAACTGACAAAAACAAAAGACAAATCATCTCTTAATTTTGACACGTGAAACTTGGCCAGGAACTCACACGAGGTGATTAAATCAAAACCACTTTATGCACTTTATCGCAACTACCGCCTGTTTCTCATGTATGTTGACTTCATCACAGTTATTGCACCCGGCTCCTCCCCGTATATGCAAACACGTCTGACGAAGCAGCTCAGCTCTTGTTCTGTAAGATTCATCATGATGAAGTGCTGCTGAACACTCACAAGTGGAAAAACAAATCACACACAGTCCTGTCCCTGTCAACATGAAGGACACGTGACCATGGTGACTGTGTGACATCAGCAGGATTATTTGCTCTCTGTGGATAAATAGCAGAGGACATTGGTCGATCCTGCTCAGGTGTGCGCTGATGCTCCCAGTCTCCTATTTCACAGACTGTAAGTATCAATATTTGTTGTCTTTGCTGTTGCTTTTTGCATTTTTCTTTACTCATATCTGAGGCCAACATCAGACCTTAAAGTGGTGTTGTCTCGATGTATCGGTCAATTCTCAAAGATTTAGAATTTTCTTTCTCGTCTTCCTCCCTCGTGGTCCATTTTTCGCTCTCTCACCTCCTGCTCAATATCTTGTGTTTCTCTAGATGGATCCAAAACATTCTAACTCTAATTCTGTATTTGGGACTTCTGCAAAATGTACACCACTGGTCAAAAATTTTAAAGAAACACAACTTTCTCCAAAGTTTATTGAGAATGATGCAGTTTAATATCTCAGTGTACCCTGAAATTTAAGTGTAGTTCAAATAAGCAATTGGAGTGAAAAAAAAGAAACCGTGGAATCAATTTAGCAACTAAGATGTATTTCTAAACTTTTGGCTAATCAGGGTAGCTACCTTTGGCTGATATGACAGTTGAACTCACTTTTGAGTAACCTAAAAAAAAAAAGTGCCCCACCTGTAGCAGTTTACCACTGACCTTTGAACCATTTCAAGCTCTTCATTGAACTTGAACTGCTCGAACTTCAATAATCAACTGAAAAAATTGGAGGGTTCTAAAACTTTTGACCTGTAGTGTAGATTAACATATTGATACATATTTATAAGCCATGCCAAAACATAAGGGCCACTTTGACCATGTTTTACGTGTGAGCAATGCTCAGCATCTTAAACTAAGAACCGGGAGTAATGAGCGACCAGCCACATTCTTGGAAGGTGCTCACACTGTCAGATGGGAAATTGTTCCCCGTCCTGCAGGAATTCTTGTGTTACCATTAGGCCGTGTCCAATACCAGATGGTTGCGATTGTCGTGTCACCGTCAGAGGACCAGGGGGAGTTTAGCTTTTAAAACACATGTGCACACACCCACCAAACAAGTAGCAACGAGTCGGTCACCTCCAGGCTTGACGGGGCTGAGCGAATATATGCCTCTTTGCAAAAGTTTTCATCTCGGTCACGGAATGAAGAATGTGGAACTCAATTCAATTTCAATTGAATTTGTATAGCGCACATCAGAATTGAATGTGCTTTCCATCCAAGATAGAGCAGGTAAAAGCAAACTCAGAAATCCAACAATTCCACCATTAGCGAGCACTTTGCGATGATGGAAAGGAAAAACTCCCCTTAAGCGGAAACAAACCTCGGGCTGACTGCAGGTGGGCAGCCATCTGCCTCAACCGGTTGGGTTGAAAGACAGAGAGAGAGACAGAGAGAGAGAGAGGCCGAGACAAGCATAAAGATGCACAGTAGTAATCGATAATAGTGGCTAGATTACAATTGAAATATACAAACACATTTCCATGCAAACATCTCACGTTGCATCATTACTCTGGTTTATTTAAGGCGAAGATGGACTCACTCTCGCTTAGTTCTCGCTTCAACAAAGCTGTGACTCAGACTTACCTGAGGCTTCCCCAGGGGAACAAATGTCTGGTGACTTATATCTGGATAGACGGGACTGGTGAGAATGTTCGTGGTAAGACGCGAACTCTGGATGAAGAACCTCAAACCATTAAAGGTGAGTGTGCATCTGAAAACACTGGAAACCTTTCTGGTCATTTTTTAGGGGGGAAGAAGTCAAGTTGTTCTTTGGTTGGTCAGTTCTGCTCTCAAGATTTCTGGCTACTCCCAAGAAATTCCTAGCTGTGGCTCAGTTGGGAGTTAGCGACAGCGGGTCTGATTCCAACTCTACCGTTGGGGAGTAAATACACACAAGCGTAGAAACAAAATAGCTTGGAAGCACAGTTTTACAGGCTTATGTGTGTATGTTCCGAACGTATTTATGATATTTGCACAAGTCCTTAAAAATCGGTCTTTTTGACTAAATGAGACAAACAAATGTTGACCAAGTACATAACGCAAATGCTTTCTCCCATTTTTTTGACTGATGTCTCCTATGCCCAACACCAAACCAGATGTTCCTGAGTGGAACTTTGATGGCTCGAGCACCGAGCAGTCTGAGGGCTCCAACAGTGACATGTACCTCATCCCGGTGCGCATGTTCAGGGATCCATTCCTGCTTGACCCCAACAAATTGGTCATCTGTGAGGTCCTCAAATACAACAGAGTGCCTGCAGGTAGCGTTCCCTTCAAAGCCCAACAGAGCTCCAGTTTGCTTCTGTGTGTGTCGGTTTGTATTAATCGTCTCTACAACTATATTTTGTTTTTGTTTCACATTCCAGAGCAAAACCTCCGAGCCGGCTGCAATGAAATCATGGAGAAGGTAAAAAACGACGCAATATGGTTTGGGATGGAGCAGGAGTACACTCTGTTCGGATCAGACGGACACCCGTTTTCGTGGCCGATGAAGGGATTCCCAAGACCCCAAGGTGAGGAAACGACAACAGCCATGATTATGTCCGATTGGTTCTGTCCACTCAAACTGGATTAATTCCATGCGCATGGTGGTAGCATCATCTCCAGTAACCTGCAGAGGTGTTGCTTTCCTGGATATGTGTGACTTATTACGTGATGGTGCATACATCATCTGTGTCGCCTCCACCTCACAGGTCAGTACTACTGCGGCGTCGGGGCAGACTGTGCTTACGGACGGGACATTGCGGACTCCCACTACAAGGCCTGCATCTATGCTGGGGTCAAAATCTGTGGGACAAATGCTGAAGTCATGCCATCACAAGCAAGTGTCCATTGTACAACAGACTTTTGCACCATACATTTATTTTCTCCAGGCAGGACAAATGATACAAAATACAAGAACTTGTCTAGTCACATACTCATCAGGATACACGGTGAAAAGAAGGTTGCCATGCAGTAGAGTGTGTAAATTGCGAGTACTTAAGAAACACAACAAAGAACAATGTCAACAGTGTGGGAAGGGTGTGGGTGGAGTATGTGTGATTGTTGTGTGAGTTTCAATGGGTGTGTGTTGTTTTTTTTTTTTTTATATATCCCTGTAGGTGCATTTTTGTGTGATTGGTTGGAAGCCCTGTTTAGATCCTCTTGTGATTATCCTCTTTGTGGTCCCTGTCTCCATTTTTGTATGACAGTGGGAATTCCAGGTTGGTCCCTGCGAGGGCATTGAGATGGGCGACCATCTTTGGGTGGCGCGATACCTGCTGCATCGTGTCGCTGAAGATTTCGGGGTCGTGGCCTCCCTCGACCCCAAACCAATGACTGGCGACTGGAATGGCGCTGGTTGCCACACAAATGTCAGCACCCAGAAAATGAGGGAGGAGGGAGGACTGGAGTAAGTACAAATTAAGAAAGAAAGGAGGGTCAGGGACATGTAGCTAGGGCTCGGGTGTTGGTGTGTGACGTAGAATATGTGTTCATATCAATTCAAGACTCACAACAACCAGACAAACTATGGCAAACACCTCTAGCTATCTGAGGAAATGTTAACTGCAAGTAGTCAGAAAAGCCAGAGGACAAATATTGAAATACGTATGCTTCATCTCTCGATCTTTACGCTTACAGGTTCATTGAAGAGGCCATCGAGAAGCTGAGGCTGAAGCACGCTGACCACATCTGTGAGTACGACCCGCACGAAGGCAAGGACAACATGAGACGGCTGACTGGGCGGCACGAAACATCCAACATCCACGACTTCTCTGCCGGAGTGGCCAACCGGGCCGCCAGCATCCGCATCCCTCGCCAGGTGGGCCAGGACAAGAGAGGCTACTTCGAGGACCGCCGGCCCGCATCAAACTGCGACCCGTACGCTGTCACTAAGATCATCGCGTCCACCTGCTTGCTAGACTGAGGAGAGGAGAGACGAGTGAGGAGAAACCTGGGTATTAAGTGTGGAAAGCTGAGTTGAATCTATGTCCTACTGCCGTTGCCTTGTTGTGTTTGTGTGCTTTGGTGCCTCGTCGCTGTTGTCATTGATATTTTCAGACTGTGTTCAGAATATGGTGCTGGTTAGAATAGTTGGCCAAGAAATTTCGTTTGTAATTTGTCATCGTAGTGATATTGCATGCAAAATGCAAAATCAGGCAGGAAAATGACAGGTATGAATGTCAATGCTTAGATTATTCAAGCCCCTATCATTATCTAATCGCAATTGTTGTTAACAATAACACCTAATACACACATTTATAAAACATATCATTTGAGGTTTATAGTATGTTTTATGTAACTCTCTGACTAGCTCGTTCTTTTAGTCGTGTTTCTGAGACTGCAAAGCTCCTGTTATGTTCTTTGCTCATGTAAATTCCGACCCTAGACTTACAGGAATTTGTGTCGACATCCAATAAAGACACACTGCAGTCTACCGCTTCCTCAACTTGTCATAATTTTCACAAATTGT
This sequence comes from Carapus acus, assembly GCA_900312935.1. NCBI lineage: Eukaryota > Metazoa > Chordata > Actinopteri > Ophidiiformes > Carapidae > Carapus > Carapus acus. The sequence continues at coordinate 20,588 of OMPJ01034542.1, read as the reverse complement.
CTATCAAAATAATGGGGACTCATCTGTTCTTACTCACCTCAATGCATAGGCACACATTTGTGTGCATATTACCTGTTGGTAACTGTTAATTTCTCCTCTGCATTTGAGTGACTTGGATATTTTTTTTTTATCATTTCCTAGTTTTGACTTTTATGTTCTTTCACCTGTTGTACTTGCATTGCTCTCTTTGTTTGCTTTCTACTTTTTATTCCTCTAATGCAGGTATGACATGCAGTCAAAATATTCAAAACAAAGCTGCAATAGGCAGTTGAGCATCAGTATCTGCTCTGTAACTGCATGATACAGAGCAGATAAAGACTGAATAGAGCAGGGAAGTTACAGAGTGAGCACACGGTAATAATCCTCGCAAGAATTTTGCCGAAAGGTTTTGAGACACATTTTTAAACTAACAATTCCAACAATGGTGTCGGAACAGAAAAAAAGTGCACAGGAGAGCAGATGGTCATACCTGACAGACACAAGGTAACAGAGAAACAAGTCAGAACTAAGTGCAAAAGCAAACTCTGATCATGACGACAATTCGCACACAGAACTGCCGATATTTCTCCTGTCAACACCCATCCAGGATCCCGTGTCCTGTTCCCCTCCGTGCAGTGTTCTGTCATATGCCGAAACTTTGGGTGTGATTTGAATCATTCACTCCTGAAACTCAGTCTGTTGCGTGTTCGCTGAGCAGTTTAGCTCAGGTATTTGCCTCAGGCAGACAAACTGCATATATATTAGCGGAGCAAACAGACCCTCTCTCTCACAAGCTTATCCAGTTGTCCGAGGAGACCAGGCCACCTCGGGCTCGGCAGAAGACGCAGTAAGTCTGCCTCCATGTTTATATTCATTACGCTTGTGCGGTCTCTAATATGGCCCAACAAAGTCAGTCAGTTTACCTTTCCTGAGGGATCAATGCCAAGAATAAACACTAACCAAATGTACTACACAGTCATTAACGTGATACACAGAGGTGCCTGATATGTTGTGGGGATTTCAGCTGGTAATGTCAAAACTCAAATCATCCCAAGATCATCATGTGCTGATGTTGCAACAGTTTTATGCTACTTCCAGATTCCTGCTCATTGTAGTGTTAGTTCTCAATCCTTACAAACATTATCCTTTGCATCCTGTCTCTGTTTGAACAACTAGTTCCCTCGATTTGTGTCCTTGTTTGCTGCACGCGTAGATAAACCGGCTTCACTAGTACAACCTGTATCATCGTGGTATCAAAGTATCGAAGACAGCTGCTCTGCTGCACATGTCAAAGAGTGATGACCATGCTGTGAGCTGTGCTTTCTCACCAGGTGACCATGGAATCAACGTCTGTCAGCTCCCGCCTCAACAAGTCGTTAGTTTTGAAGTACATGAACCTTCCTCAAGGGGACAAATGTGTAGTCACCTACATCTGGGTCCACAGCAATGGAGAGACACTACTTAATAAGACACGGACTCTGGACAAAGAGCCAAAAACCATAGATGGTAAATCTTCTCTGCTCACAGTTTAACAAAGTAAATGTTCCTCAACAACAAGTGCTACAGAAAAGCCCATAACAACTGTCATTTCTGAAATCCTATCATTTTATCGCATCTACTCATAGGTTGGCTTACACTCACAAACAAGCTTGACAAACTGTTATTGGTATTTATTTTCCAATCAAATACCTGTTTAGATATTCCAGTGTGGACCACAAGCCCAGGCAATGACCTGGCTGATGGCTTGAAGAATATTCTGTATCTAGTCCCAGTGCGGATGTTCAGGGATCCGTTCACACTCGATCCAAACAAACTGGTCCTGTGCGAGGTGGTGAAACACGACCGCTTGCCTCCAGGTGAATGTGGCTTTTCTTGCTCTCCGCCCTCTGACTAAACACATAGATTTAAGTGGTTATTTTTGTTTTCCCAGTAAATAACCATCGAGCCAGCTGTAACAAAGTGATGGAGCAGGTGAAAGACCACGTTGTGTGGTTTGGATTTGAACAAGAGTATATTTTATTTGGGATCAATGGACAGCCCTTTGGTTGGCCCACAAATGGGAATCCAAGATCCAACAGTAAGTGTTACTTTGCTTTTGACGCACTTAATAATAATAAATAACAATTTAAACAGAATGGCCCCTGATTGAATGAAATATCCTCAGTTAAGAGATCTAAATAATAGAAGATAGTGTATCTATTTTGGGCATTCCTCCTCCTCTTCTTCTCCTTCTTCCTCTTCTTCTTCCTCTTCCGGGCGCTCCCTTCAGGGGGCACCACAGCAGATCACCCTTCTCCACCTCCTGTCCTTTCACCTGTCCACTTCAACACGCTCTGCCCTCATCTCTTTTCTAACTACATCTATGAACCTCCTCTTTGAACTTCCATCTCCAACATCCTCTGTCCAAGATATCCACTATTTCTCCTCTGCACATGACCAGACCATCTCCATCTTACCTCTCTGACCTTCTCCCCAAATCGCTCCACCTTCGCTGTTCCTTTGACGATTACAATTTTTTTCCTGTCCAATCTGGTTACTCACAAAGAAATCTCAGCATCTTCATCTCTGCCACCTCCAGCTCAGCCTCCTGTCTTTCAGACAGAGCCACTGTTTCTAACCCAAACATCATGGCAGATCTCACTACCATATTGTAAACCCTCCCTTTTCAGCCTAGCCTCTGTTCGAGTACAAGGCACTCCTGACATTCTCCTCCACCAGTGCCACCCTGCTAGCATCTCCATCACTCTCTTTCTGCTGCACTCCCCAGAGGTGTGTGACTTCTACCTTGTCTCAGGAGGTGGCAAATCTACAAACACAACTTTCATGGAGGAGGGAATTGTTCTTGTTATATCCTTGTTTTTATGGCAACTCATTAGTATTTACTTCTATAATATTCTATCTGTGCTTTTTCACCTTGAGATCAAGCTTTATTAGTTGGAGCAGATGTTACTTTTGGGCGGGACATCATGGAGTGCCATTACAAGGCTTGCCTTTATGCGGGGATAGAAATATTTGGCACCAATGCGGAGATCATGCCCTCTCAAGTAAGTGCTGCTCCCACAATGATCCAGTTGTCATGTTATGTAATTTATGCGGAAGTGTTGATGTTGTGTGTTTTTTTTCTGTCTCTGCCCTGCATCTCCAGTGGGAGTTCCAAGTGGGGCCTTGTGAAGGCATCGAGGCAGGTGACCATCTGTGGGTGGCTCGCTACCTGCTGCATCGCGTGTGTGAAGATTTTGGGATTGTTGCCACCTTGGATCCAAAACCACTGAAAGAATGGAGCGGCACGGGTTGTCATGCAAATATCAGCACCAAGCTAATGAGGGAGGAGGGTGGAATCCAGTGAGTATTCACACAAGGGTGTTTTTAGGTGTGTTTTAGTGTTTTCTTGAATACTTGCAAACCTGTCAGTCAGCATATCTCTCATCTTAAGAAATAAGCCTCAAGTCAAACACCTCTGATTGCACACAGGCAATGATGCTTTAGGGTGCACAGCCTCAGCGAATTTGACTGTCCCGTGTTTTGGAACCTTTGAGCGCACAATAACTTGTGTTCATGTGGTGCAAATGCAAAATTACTCATTGCTAATTATTGACTTTTGCTCCTGAATGCCCCTTACTTCTATTCCCAAGTTGTACTTTGTTGTCTACTATTTTTCAACTTGCACTCTTGAACATTAACTGAAATCATCTGCAATTAATCTATTGTCTTTGGTATGACAGGTACATTGAACAAGCCATTGAGAAGCTAAGCATGAAACATGATAAGCACATTAGTGTATATGACCCCAATGGAGGCCAGGACAACAGCAGGCGCCTGACAGGGCGACATAAGACCTCGAGCATCACAAAGTTCTCCTTTGGGATAGAAAACCGCAGTGCCAGTGTCCGCATCCCAGCACAAGTGAGCCAAGAAAAGAAGGGCTACTTTGAGGACCGCAGGCCAGCGGCAAACTGTGACCCTTACGCTGTGATGGAGGCTATCGTGACCACTTGCATGCTGGAGTGACAAGGACACGGGGTAAATACTTCTCTGTTTACCCCGTTTCCTCCTCATTGATTGATTCATGATTTCCGACCATATCACTGTGACCCTGGTTAAACGGGTGACAAACTATGCTTTGACTTGTTGGACTTCCATAAATTGCCCAGCAGGTGGAGACATTGACTTGTCTCCATTGTTGTCTTGCCAGATGTAGAGTAACTACATCACCAAAAGAGGAAAGTGTTTGCATCAGAGAGATTTTATATCTGCTGCCTTACGGGAAGTTCGTGCCAAAACAAAATGGGAAGTGTTAAGTCTAACACATTTAGGTGCACAGATGCAGTATAAATGGAGAGTTAATAGATAGTATCCTGCAGTAAAAAGTAAAAATGCATATATTGACCAGTAATGTGGAATTTGATCAAATTGCTTGTGAGTCAGTCTGCACCACAGTCCTCAAGTTAAGTCACTTCATGTCACTTTGTGAGAACCAAAGTCAAACATCCAGCTCAACTAAGGTTATTAGTTGTAACGTTTTTTGTATCTTCCACCTTCTGTTTTACCATGAGCTGCTGGGGCCCACATACCTACCTACCTACCTACCTACCTACCTACCTACCTACCTACCTACCCATCCAACTACCCATCTACCTACCTATCGACCGACCTACCTACCAACCTACCTGTTTAAGTTATCTCTCACAATAGCAATTATCATTTCAACACATACATGTTTTGAGGAGCTACTTGTCCACTGCCAGCATTAGCAACATCTAGAAGGTTCTCGGAGAGACTAAATAAAAGTGACTGAGGATGCCACAATAAACAACAATCTACGGAATCTTTTGCTGTCTTTTTCCATCTCTTTTTTTTCCAGCTGTGACTTCTTCCCATCGCACCGGTACTATTGCCAATCAGGGTCACTATCATGACCAGACCGACGCCGTAATGAACATACTGTAATTTGTGCAGCGACAACTGTGTGCTTCGTAACAAAATCGATGATCTTTGAGGCGCTTTTGATTTTCACCGCGTCGTTCAAAGCATTTACGTGACTGGTCGGTAGCGGCCGTGACGACATTGGTCTCTAAGGGCGCCGGGGCAGATCAGCGGCAGCAGGTGAGAGCTCAACCCGCGCTGCAGCCTCTCCTCTCTCCGCCTCGCCTCCCCTCGCCTCGCCCTGTCTCCCGCCGCCCGGCAGCAGCAGCAGCAGCAGCAGCCGCAGCAGCAACAACAGACGAGGCGCAGCCATGGGGAAGCTCCAGGAATTTGACATCACTTTCACGAACAACAAGGTGGTCTATAGTCCGGGGGAGTCCATCAGCGGAGCCGTCCGGATCCGAACCGGCACGTCCTTGGCGTACAAAGGTAACATTTCCTCCCCGACAACGGGTCTCACACCGCGGGCTTTGGCGCACGGAAACTTTTGGCGGTTCGCGGGTGGACGATAGAGGGAAGGAGGCGCCGTGTGGCGTTATTTAGGCGGATTTCCGCCATTTTTCGGAGTATATTCTTTTGGGTTTTCTGCAAGGTTCGGCGCCGTAGCTGGAGGGGAAGGAGTGGACGGTGGGATCTCGAAGCTTAACGACGCCACAGGGTCTGTTTTGTTTTGTTTTGTTTGAGGCGTTTCGGGGGTTTTTCGGTGAGTCAGAGGCCACGAAGATCTCGGGTCACATCCCGCCCCACAACACAGACCGAGAGGCTCAATCACATGAAACGCGATGATCTTGCCTAAATGCAGACAAGTGCTCCAACAGGTGTCTTTTTATTTTACAGCGTGGTTTCGTTTTTCGATTAATGGCTGACAACATTTCGTTGACAACTCTCGGAGGACATGATTATAAGTCACAACAAAATGTTATTGATAAATGTGTGCTAAAGCGCTCTGGGGAGAGCACAGAGTCGAAAAAACAACAACAAAATCTTTAAATCCTCATGCTGGAATCATAAATCAGTAAAATAGTAGAGCTTATGTCAATTTTGTATAGTTCCACCGAGAAGTGGCTACACTCTCAAAACACAATTAACAACAAAAAGACTTGAAGTAATATGAAATAATTTTGTGTTTAGATTATATATTTTTAAGTTGATTATAGTCTCTTTAGCACACATGTAGACCATACTCTTAAAACTCAGTTCGATTGATTCGCTTAGTTTTGTCGATTTGCGTGTATTGACCGCTATTTTTTGAAGTGATGAGCTTTGAAAGTGAGAGTGTGTTTTCTGTGGTGAGCTCTCATGTCAACATAAATGTAACATTGTCTCCGTGGATCACGATTTCATGATATATTAAATGTTTAATTCTATACTGTAACGCTAATTGTCTGTCAGTGATTTGATGCTCATCGTGGTAGTTAAAAAGAGGAGCGCACACGCATCTTGGCTCCGCCCCCTGAGTGGCCCCGCTCCCTGCCGCTAATTGACTCATTCAGCTGTCACTCAACCTTTCTGTTGTTGTGATTGGTGACGGGGTCGCGCCGGCAGGTGGAGAAAATAACTTTACTTTTCTAAACCCTCCAGGTTTGAAAATAGTATTCTGTTGACGCACTACATGGGACAGTGTAATGACCGTCAATGTTTCTACCATAGTTTGTTTTTTTTAAACTTAGATAGAGGTACACTGTGATGATTACTTGTCTCACTGAACTGTACAACACAACATCCAGCCTCAGGCATGTGCTTTTACAACTGAATTGCTCCTCAGTGACCAATAACTTCTTCAAAGTGATTCGTCAAAGTCAAAATAAAAGCACGTACACGTAACTGGGAACGAAATAATTTAAAATACATGCTGGCAATAACAACTGTTCTTGTCTTTTTTTTAATGCACTACTACACAGCGTAAGGAATTTGATGAGGTAAACTGAGTCAGAGGGTGCAGAGTTGCTTGTAGAGTTGCCATAGAGACGAACAAAGAGTCCATAGTCAGAGGTCCTTCAGGATTCATCTCAGATAATTGACGGTCCCAATCAGGTTCAGCTGAAAGCACCGGTACAGTGGGAGTCCTGCAGAGAGGAATGATAACTGTCTGACTTGATGAAAGGGGAAGATTAGATCACGGTTCAGCGTTGTCTGGGAAACGCTGTTGTTTGTGTTTGGAAGTAGTGGCATACTGGATATCTGAAGCATAAGTGATCAGGATGTATTGCTATTTCAGCACAAATAACATAGATATATGTACATTATACCTTGAGAAATATGGAGTTGTAGATGCCTTTGAATGAAATGTGTCTAGATGTAGAGATGGCGAGGATCGCTCCTGAGGGCTGTAAGTGTATCCCACTATAGCTGTAGGTAAGCAGCTGTACGTCCGATAGAACAAGGAAAGAGTTTCCCTCATCAAATATTAAAGCATATTGTGATGAACAGTTGGTGGGCAGGTGAACAAAAAACCTTTTCTTCATGACACCAGCCATTGCCTCTCTCAAGCTGCTGCCATTGGATACCCTCATCTTCAAATGTGCACCTGATTAATTCTATCGATTGGTTGAAAATCCCTCATTGACGGTAAACAGCAGCTGTGTGAGTGGTTTGAAGGGTGCTCTTCCTGGACAAAATATATGTATGTATGAATATATATCGATTCTTTCTCATTTCTTCGCCTATGCGTCTTTTATGCATGCAGAATGTGTTTGAATGAGAATGACGGCCAAAATGAGGTTGAGGGCCAGGTTGTTTATGGCGACTTGCCCAATAATCAGAGAAATGTGGAATCATTATGGATGGAAGCGTTGTAACTTTATGTTCATTTGGGCTAATGAAATGACAGCATCATTGTTGGTGAGGGACATGACAGCTTCACTCTGCCTTTCTACCGCTTGCTTGGTCCAAGTCTAGATATTAGGGATGTCCGATATTGGCTTTTTTGCCGATATCCGATATGCCGATATTGTCCAACTCCCAATTTACCGATACCGATATCAGCCAATACCGATATGTGTGCCGGTGTAACGCAAGCATTATTTTATTTTTATCTGTATTTATTTTATCGGTTTTAAAGCAAAAAAATCTGATACCGATATTACATTTTTATGCTAATATCGTTATAATACTGATAATATCGGTGGGCCGATATTATCGGACATCTCTACTACATATGTTTTACCACAGTAAGTAAGCAATGACAGCACTGGAGTAAGAGATAAGTCAGCTACTGACGGTTGCAGATCAGCAGTAAAATTAGAGACTGAACTGATAACTGCAAAAAAACAGCAAACTAATGTTGTTGGTGAGATTGTTTGATTGTCTCTTCTGGTGTAGATGATGTAACAGCAGACCTCAGAGATCAGAGGTCTCCCAGCTCTCCCTCACCTTGTAAGGTTGATTTGCGAGTGTGTGTTTCTTGGTACATGACACCATTGGAAATACAGCCTCGTACTGCACTGATGGATTTGGTGGCAGTGGTGACAGACACCGGGGGAGCTGCTGTAGGCGCCCAGTAACATGGAGATATCTAGTATCTGTTGCGTTCACTGGCATCTTTGTCCCATTTTCAGCTCTCTGTAATCTTTATTGTGCAATTTCACACCTCTGAAATGTGAGGTCCTCCCGCCTCCACTTCCCATTCTGTCGTTACTATGATAAAGTGACAGCAATGATCTTTTAGACACAGAGTTCTAAGTGGAAAATCTAGTAACAACTATGAAACTTAAGTGAGAGTCATTGTGGGTAAGAAATCACCAGTAAGTTTGTTGTGAATGTGGGCTGGGTATTGCGACCACTTTGAGACAAGTTATTTCTTGCCTCTGTGATTAGTCGCGGTTGTACATTACTGGCAATGGAATTCAGCAGACAGTGGAAGTCTGTGAGGGTTGAATGGATTCACTGCTGCACATGTGACTGTGTCAACCCAGTCACAGCTGTTGATGACATCAGGGAACCAGTGCAGCACCACCCCCATTAGTTATGAGTGATGTGTCTTTTCTTGGTGACATCACGCTTGTCATGAACTCAAATGAATCATTGCTTGACCTTCACCACACCATTTCTAAAGCACGCCGAAGGACATCCCTCCAAGGCGAAAAACATGTCCTATTGTCTACCCTCCATAAAATCCAACCACCACTATCGCCAAAGCAGTTCAGCAACACAACCCAGTTAAAGCCTCGTTTGAAGCAACTGCCAGCTAAGCTCTGGGGTTCACATGAATGTTCAAGTTGGCGGTTGTTCTGAACACAGCTTGTAGTGGTAGAAGGTGAAATGGCCTTTTAACCTGTTTGACGTAGGTGAGAGAAAAGGCGTCGTTGGGGTTGCACTCAGGCGGATTGGAATGCTGAGTGCTTCTACTGACCACGCCTGAGCCCCATGTTGGGCTTTGAGAGTGTCTGTTAATGTGCTTTAAACGCTGATGCAGCTTCCTGCGCCCAGTGACATCCTTCTGGTTCATAACTGCTGAAGATAACAATAAATCAATGCCTTGGCTTGCAGGGAAGCTTGAGGGGCAGGAGTTTGACATAACGTATAGTTTGACACATGATGAGAATGGGGAACGAAGTTCAGAATTTTAAAGAGGAGACCTTTGACTTGGAGTTATAGATTCTTTATGAGCTAAGACGTTTGACTTGGTCTTGACATGAGTTACGGGCTAATTATTGGATGAAAACCTGCTGAGAGAAATAAGGAATCATGGAGAGTATCTTGAATAAGAGCATCAAGAGTGTCCTGTCCTTGGCCATAGGCAACAATTAACATTCACTTGTAACTCTCTTTGTCCTATTGATTAAATTGCAGAGTGAATCACATTTCCCAATCAATAATTCATCTTAATGGTAGTAATCCCACCCATTTGATTTTTGCAGGAGTTGAAAGCCAAAGTTCAGGTTAGTTGTTGAAGTGTAACACACTTATGCACAGCAAATTTCCTACATGACAAGTAGAGATGTCCGATGATATCGGCCCACCGATATTATCGGCCCGATATTAGCGTAAAAAGGTAATATCGGTATCGGATTTTTTTTTGCTTTAAAACTGATAAAATAAAAACCGATAAAAAATAAAATAATGATTGCGTTACACCGAAATAGTGTCTATGCGCTCCTGAAGCGTTTACCGGCGCACACATCGGTATCGGCTGATATCGGTATCGGTAAATTGAGAGTTGGACAATATCGGCATATCGGATATCGGCAAAAAAGCCAATATCGGACATCCCTAATGACAAGCAGAAGATTCTTCCATACTTGCACTACAAAATGAAAGAATGAATTCGACAATGCTGAGTACTCGGACCAACAGAGGCTCTTTCAACTGTATGTCTCAGAACCTGAGACATCTAGCTTTTAAAACCTCCTGTCTTCGAGATGTATGGAAACTTAACTCTGCCCATGATGGAGAAGCTGAAAATCCGAGTAAGACACAATGCTGAATTCAATTTCTTTCACTTCCCACCTCGTTTCTCTTTTCAGAGTGTGTGTCTGTGCTGATAAGCCACAGAGGCTATCCGTTACATATATTGTGGCCGTATTCGGGCCTAATGGATTCTGCTCTGGCTCAGGTTGTTATTTACATTGTGCTGTGTGTTCAGTGACTACGCAACACAATGATATGGACACAGTACACAGGAACAAACACTGTGAGATGCTGCATGTTGCATTACAGAGCCCAAATTCTCTGACTTACTGTATTATTGATGACCCATTACGTGCCTTTCATTGATTAACATGGTAGCCCCTGTACTCAATAGCCCTCGCACACAGATTACTTGCGCTGCATGATGAAACATTTTATCAATGTATGGCAAACGTGCGTGTGCGGTGATAGCCAATACGTTTCTAGTGTTGAGGATCTTGTCATGCTTTCTTGATCTATGGCAGCATCCGTTCTCTTGCCCTGGTTGGTAAATGCGCTCTGAGGCTTGACCTCTTCGCATGCCACAAAAGATTTTTGCCATTGCAGCTGACAGCGTTGTCTCAAAAGCATTTGGGGCATGGTCGGTAAAGATTCCTGTTGAACAAGGCACTTAAATGAATGTTGAAGAGGGAGAGTGGCCTGCACAAGTATCGTAATACAATATTTAGGCAGGACAAACATAGTGGCCCAGTTCACACACACAAATGTGCGAATGGGCCAGGTGAAAGTCCAACACTCAATCTCTCTCTGCCTGTTACTTATCCATCATATCATATTTCTGAGTACACTCCCCGGCATTGTGTGTGAAAAGGAGGCGTAGGAGTGTGTAACTCTTCTGTATGTCAGGTAACTGCAGCAAATCCCAATGTGAGACATTTACTGTAACCTAATAGCCATTTGTGGGTACAGAAGCCACTGTGTAAACAAGACTGCCGAGTCTCGCCGAGTCACAAAACCTCGCTCAGGCACACATTCAGACATGCGTGCGCAACACAGGCTTTGGGATGCCTGGTGTGTGTATGGATACTGGAAGATGATATTCCAGCTATAAATCCCAGCCATCAACTGGACCATATCCCAAGGCAAAGCTGCATCATAGCTGCACTGAAATACTCATTACTACAGAATATTTATCTTTCAGTGAGCTGAAACAAGATTGGTCTGCATCAGATTTTAGCTTCGATTCATATCTTGAAATTGAAATGTGTAGTCACAGTAGTTTTATATGTTGCTTTTTCTGAGGTCTGGGATGGTTTGGGCCATACATACAGTTACAAACATGTCTGCTGTGAATTAATCCCCAACAGAAACAACCTACTCGAAGAACCTTGATTTCCATAGTTGTCTTGGTTGCTGTTTTGTGTCTAGATTTTTAGCAAGTCTTCTTTGTTTGCGTTTGGAGCATATGTTCAAGTTTACTGATATTGACTTCCCCTGACCATGACATTTAGTTGCATGTGTGTTATCACCCCGCCTCGCCAGTGCTTCCATCACAAACCTCCAGAGAAGCGTTTTCTTTGTCATCACCCTGCTCGGCCTTGTATCCTTCCTCCTCCCACACTGCGCCACATTGTCAACACTGAAACGCTTGTTTTGTGTTGTTGTGCCAAAAGATGCTCCAGCATTCTGAGAATGGAGGGAAGAAGTTCAAAGCGGACATATTGCAGCTTTCTGCAATTTAGCTTTTTGCTACGGCGATAACATGAGCAACGAAATGAGTTGTTCAGGTCCAGCCTTCAGTCAGTTACCTTGTGAGGCGCTGGTCAGGTTCAGAAGTTACATCTTTGCCCAAGAGCTGCCAGACACACAGCAGGTATATTGCTGGATGAGCACGGATCACATCAGCTAATACATCAGTGCTGGTAAGGGACCAGCAACCAAACATAACTTTGTAATTAAGACCAATTATCAACTATTCTCAATCTCTGTGTGCTCTGTCAGCAGCATTCTTTGTCCACTAGACTATCTGCTTTGTGAATGTCCAGACCTTCTTAATTGTAATCTCAACATTTGATGTTCAAAGTCCAAAAATGAGCTGCGTCACTGAAAGCAAATCAAAGAATTGAATCGAAGGTTTGGATCAAAAGTTCCACAATGCTGTACTCCCTCTTTTCCTCCCCTTCAAATTGTGATTTCATTTCTCTCTACCAATTTCCAATTCAATAAATGTGGATGCCATTTCACTGGTTTTGTATGAAAAAGGAGGGAAACTATTGTTTCCTTTTGTCACCTTTGGGCACACATCTAGAGAGGGTTTCGTAGCTGGAAGGCCTGCCGTTCCCTCTGGATTTCGTCATGTTTATAGATATTCTTTGACCTCCTCCACCACCACCACGCCTGACCCCGCAGACAGTTATTTAGGTCTCCCTTAAGAGGATTCAATCTCATTCCCCCCAGATAAGCACAGATTCCACCTCATGCCCCATGCCTCCCCTCTCCCCTCCCCACCTCCCTGCTAAAAAAAAACCCTCTCCCAGTTCCCAAGCCGTGCCGAAAATGGGGTGCAACAATCCACAAGAAAACGTCTGTTGCTGTATAAGTGGGGCGCAGCATTGATCCCGAACAAAAAGGAGCCGCAGCTGGCAGGGAAGGAGCTGATTCACAGTCATTATCTGCGTGCCTGTAAGCCTCACCGACTGATGGCTGTGTAGTTATCAGCACCGTGTCACTTGACACGTCTGTGCATGGCTATGCAGACAGCTGGTTTCACACAAGGTGGGAGGACGCAGCACTGACGTAGGCTCTGGCATGTATTACTCACCACATCATATTACCAATGAGAATTTTAGCCCTAATTTTAACCCCAGAAATGTGGAAATACACTGGTCAGACATCATGGTCTAGATTTCATGTGACTCCTGCAAAATGGAAGGAGGTTAACTGACACTCACCACAGCAAATTATAACTGCAATTTAATGCTTAAATGCAACTCTTGGCATATTTCCACTGATGCCATCAAACACTTTGTGAGCAGGCTGATGCACGCTCGCAGGTCAAAATATGTGAGGGAGGCTGAGACGACTGTGCACAACGCCTGCTTGGAAACGGATGCATGAATTTATCTGTATAAATTGCAAAAATACATTGAATATGTGAACGCAAAAATATCGTCAGGCTAAATTCAGGGGATATCTTCTAAACAAAGGAACGAAACCTTCTCATTGTTCTCAGTCCAAATACAGGAATTACGGACAAAATGATGACAGACACAGCAATTTTAATCATAGGAGCCATTTCTATGTAAATGTATGTACCGATATAGTGTAAATGTAGGTGCTGAATTTTGGCCTTGGTGTCCTCATTGCATTTTATCATTGAATTTCTGTTAATGTAAAGACTTCATGGCGAGTGGCAGGTGTTGCTTGGCGACACCTGGCAGTTTTTTGACTGTCAGGCCATGCTTTTGTGGAAATCTAGTCAGCTTTGCACATGGACAGTTTGGTATCTTTATATAGAATCAATAACTGTAGGCTGTTATTAATTTGAATTGTCATGCTGTAGCAAGCAAGGCTCGTCGATTAGGTTTTAGCCCGTCTATTTTACCCCTCGGGGGCTTCAAGACTTAGGCTTAGCCACTTTTTTAGTTTTTACCTACAGGAGTGGTAGGAGTGGTTGGTTTTTATTAGACATCTCAAATACCTACAATTTACGATAACTATGATATTCAACGATGGTGTTTAGTAAAGTTCAGCAGATTTCAGAAATTGTCAAAATATGGCAGAAATCTGTAAATTGTAATATGACAAGTAAAATATGACAAGTAAAAAAGTGATATGACAGGTGAGTTTGTGTGTGTGTGTGTGTATAGCAAACCTAACGATGCAGGCAGTTATGACTTAGGTGTGCACATGAACAAATTTTATGCAGAGCCTGAAGAATTCATGAGGAGAGCAACTGTGGCATTATGTTACCAGTGAAGAACAGAAAGTCATGGACAGGACATGCTTAACATCTGGCTTAATTACACCCCACCTCACTTACCTTCGCAATTTGTGTGTGACCATTTCTGATTGGACTATTTATTGAAAGAACCTGACCTGTCCTGATGTCATTAAAAGAAAACTTTGCTTCTTGCACTTGTTAGCGTTAATGTTATTTCTCTATTTTACTTTAATCTAAACACAAGCGGTTCCTCGTTGAGGGATTTTCCAACCTGCGTCTTTGTCAGTCTTGGAGAATCAACGTCTTTTTCCCCTCTCATTGGCACTAGTTTTGTGCTAGTTGGTGCTTTCAAGAAACGTCTTGAGTTTGTGTTAGGACATCTAATGGGACCACTGACATTAGAGGGTTTCTAAAGTTTCATTAAGACTTGTTTGTGTGAGCAGTGGCTGCTAAAGATGCCGCCCTCGCTCAAAAGACTCGCAAGAGAGGCGTATTTGAGGCAATGCTATTGTAACTTAGCTGAAAGATATTATGTAACCACCACAATTGGCACAGATTTGCTGCAAAACCTGACTGAACTACCTGGAATGGGAGAGGATGGAAGAGTTGGCATGCTGTCAATGAGCACAACAGCTGTAGATCGTGGAGGAGTAACATCCCCTCACAATATTCATTTGGGAGCTTGAAGGATGTTGTGAACAATGTGGGAGTGAGATTAAAAACGGGCGTAATTGTAGGAAAAACAGGATATGCTGTTACACATTGGCACAAAACAGATCCTTAGTTACACACTTCACCTTCATCAGTGTATCCACTCAGTTTTAACCCACAATAGGATATCACAGTTCATACATAGGCACAGATAAACCAGCCGTCTTGCCAGGCACCCATACTCACACAGAGTCCCAATTCTCATCATGATAATCTGTGGGCTAAAGTGGGGCGGCTCTAACCATGTAGCGGAACTGGCTGGGCTCCCAGCTCCACTAGCATGGTTTCAGATTGCCTCTGAGTCGGCCTTGGTTTTGCCGTTGTTTCTACAAGTGTATCTGCTCAAAGCCGCAAGAGTTTCATGTGTGATTGCATCTGTGCTGCAGCAGTCTGTATAGTTGTAGGTTCCTGAAAGGTGTGGTCTGCAGCTGCTGCATATCAGGACAAGCTAGAATGCGTCTGCCTCCCAAACCAAACACACTTCGTAGCTGCTGGGCCTGATCCATTCCCCAGAATCCTGTGAACTCCTGAGCGGCGTGCGTGCCTGCACGTGTGTACACGCGTGTGTGTGCGGAAATTGAGTGATTGTGATGGTAAGGGTTAAAGGTTTGAGCACCTGCACAGCTTTCAGAACAGGAAATCTGTTAAGATAAAAAACCATGCTGTGGGTGTTTCAGGAAATGAGAGGACCAACAACAAAAGCGTGGTGCGCAGATGCAAAAAATCTAATGATTTATGCAAAAACATTGAAGAGCAAAAGGCAGTGTTGGTGGGTCATGTCTCCAGCTCATCCCACTCATTGTGCTGAGCTGCACAGGATGTGTGTGTGTGTGTGTGAAATTTTCAATACGGAGGAAGTTTGAATAAACTGCCAGATGTGAAATGCCGCCTCAGACATTCTACACTTTATTGCCTTTGTCTCTGGTAGTAATAGTATCAGCACAGTGGCAGTGCTATGAGTCACACCTTTGCAGGAGTACCGCGACTTGTGTCAGCTTGAAGACTGGCACAATTTGACTCGAGACAAGGGACATAATAAAGCAAGTGGTTACAATCGGTGAGTAGTAGTATGGCCTCAGGGCACCACTAATGCCATTCATGCTTTGACAATATACTGTTTTTGTGGACCTTGAGAAAGTGTGAAGAGAGAAACGGTGGTTCTGTATGAGGAAGTCAGGAGTATGTCAAGGTGATGAAGGACATGTATGAGGATAACAAGACAGTGGGCCACTGGTCGCCATCAGTGAAGAGTTAATTTCTGCTGCATATCCTCTGATTCTCTTGTCCAGCACTGCTATGGCTTTTTGCAGTTTGCAAAATAAACATGCAGAACAACAGAATCAGATTTATGCTATGCTTTTAGTTGTGTCAGCAGCATTTTTGGTGTACGACTGAATCTGGACCAGGGGCAGATGGCTTGAAAAGCAGATTGACAGCCTAAATTAATGATCCCATCCACTAAATGGTGTGTGTCTATGTGCGTGCAGACGTGTGTGTTGAGGCGTGGCTGAAGGACACTGTGACGAGTTCACTCACTGTTTTTACCCATTTGGTCTGGCCCCTCCCCCAAATACTGGCAACAACAGTCCTGCCCATCTGCCACCCGTGCATGCGTGCGTTCGTGCATGCTTGTGTTATTGTGTCTCGCTGCCAGCACAGGATTCAGAGTGGGTGTGGGCCAGCAAACGGTCAGCCTGTCTGCTGTGTCTCTTGCGGTTGTCGGTCTCCTTCATCACAGATCATTCAAACTCACTGAATACTGCCAGTGGGTAGAAAAGACTGAAATATTGCGATGGGCTCAGGATATGCTTTTTATGTTTTTATCCACGTATGTGAATGCATGGTTGTGTTCATTACTCTGTGTAATTTAATGCTAAAAGATAAAGGTAGCACATTCAAAAGCAATACAGTGCCACCTCCTTGTAATCCCTTGAGGTCAGCCACCACAGTACCAGTGTGTGTGTATGTGTGCCTGTACGCTTTGTTCTTAGTTGAGCAGGTTGCTTTTTCTTATCAGGGTGGCAACAAGACCGGAGAGATAAAAATGAAGAGAGAGAGGCCAGACTTTCTTAAAGCTTCGGTGTTTGTTTGACCTGCTGCGTATTGTAAACACACACACACCCATCAGGGCAGCTTCGAATATGTTTGTGTAAAATTAGATTGTCAGTCATGCTTGACCACCAGGTATAGCACCTGTGAGCATGTTAACAGTCAACCATCCACACTCACCATCCACATAACTGCCGTGAGTAGCACAACAAATCCTTCATGACTGAGGTCAGATAAAGGATCCTCCAGAGTTTGCTATCATAGACAGACGATCTGTTGTTGCAGCCGGTACGGTACGCTGCTTTTTCTACATTAACTTGACATTGTTACATCATTACATTGTTAATTTACGTGCCGTTATTATGGGAATGAATGAAAACATCGGTTGACCAGCTGACCTGACGCTCTGTCCAGTCGGCTCTCCGTCTGCTGCTATTGTTGAGTAGAAATGATTTATGAAGACACCGCCCATGTCTGCTCACTCCACTCGTTTTCATGCTAATTACCGGATGGTGGTGTGTGTGCGGGGGGCCCTCAGGTGGGCCTAAACGCTGCATTTTCTTCACAAACATGAAAGTCTGGTAGCTATTTGCCCATACATGAAATGTATATTGTAATACACCACAGTTAAGGCAAGTGTATGCACATTTCCTATAATGTTAAAGCCTTAAATATGGTGAGTCACTGCGATGATATGAGCTGCTGATATCATCAGAGGGATGACTCAGAGCAGAAGATGAGCGGAGCAGATAAAAGCAATGTGGTATTTAAGTGGCTGTTTTCATTTCTGGCCTCTTCTGTTGCCTACTGTAAGTCTTGTGAATCTTAATTCTCAACTAATCTGCTGCCTTATCTGTGCAATCACCTCAGCAACAACCGAAAATCAAGAAAATGAAAGCTTTCTGGTGTCTGCCTTAAGTCTAAAAGATCAGCTTTTTGCAGGATGACATTGTCATTGCTATGTGACTGCTCATGTGAGGTATATGGAGTGGGCAGTCGCCCAGCCGTAGACCTGAGAAGAGAGTTAATGAACCATGTAGTTCATTTTTTGTTTTGCGTCAGTGTGCCATTCGTTGAGAGGGGCAGACAACAGGTGTGTTGATTGTTTCAGAAATATTGCCTCATTTTTTAACTTTGACCTGAAAATTGAGGGCTTGTTTATTGGTGTGTTGATAGCTGAGAGTAATAATGTGTTGACTCTTTCTTCTTGTCTCTCCTCAGCCATCAAAGTCTTCTGCCAAGGCTCGTGCGGGATTTCCACCAAGCTGAACGACACCTCCTGGACCTTGGAGGAACAGTACTTCAACAGCACGCTGTCTGTGGCTGACAAAGGTGACCACACAGTCATCATCATGTCAACACAACACAGCTGTACTCACCCATGAATGCTGCAGGCTGAGCACATGGGTGGACAGCACCTCATTTGGTTTAAAGGACGTCTGAGAAACCGGGCTAGTATTTGAGGACAATGAGGTATTTGAGGACAATGAGGTGGTGGTAGTATCCTGTGGGCCTGGCACTCTCTGTGTGTGCTCTTCTGATAAGTGACGTCTCACTGTTGCTAATTGGGATGTTGGAGCATGCACGCCTAGCTGTTGTTGCTGTGTGAATGTAGCCTCCCATGATCCCACATGTTGTCGATGCCACCCACCATGAGGTGGTTAAATGTGCCATGCATGCGTGAAATCTGATGAGAATGCAAATTATGGTTGTGCTCCTTTACTGCGCTGGTTAATATGGCACTAAGCAACTCAATGTTTAACTCGTTTGCCAATGTTTCCACACCGCTGTTTGACTACTCAGGCATGCTCCTATGTCCCCGTCGCGCCATGTCGTTGCCGAGTATAGAATATTAATAGCGACCACTTTGGTCCATGAGATCCAGGAGTAATGTTGCTGCGCTCAATGCCCTGACTCCTCTTACCCCAAAGCAATCTCTCTCTTACTGAGCCGCTCGCTACGCTTGTAATGTTTAACAGCGTGTATCGTCTCGTTTAGCTTGCACACATACACGCACACACACACACACACACACACACACACACACACACAGGAAAGCCATGCCTGATGAACACAAGATTGATTCCAGGTCCAGCCCCTTTTCATCCCTGCAGCATGTTTACACGCCCCTTCATTTCAAATGAGCCTCTGCGTCACAGGGGGCCGCGTAGCTCAGGAACAGCTCAGACAGGAAGGATGCTGCTCGCAGATAATGTAGAATGCCACGCGCACACACACACACACACACACACACACACACACACAACAGACTGTCAGATGAATGAGGAAATGTATATTATCATCCGAGCATAATGATCCCCACGGACTCTCGCCTTGTTGATGGTGTCTGTCCTCTACAGTTGCAAATGTCTTGGGAAGCGGATGTCAAAACGTCAGATAAGTCCTCATCAATGAAAAGAACATTGACGGATTGCAGTAGCAGCTCAGCATGCAGACAAGTAACACTGAACTCATTGCTGCTGGAATGTTGGGCTGTTCATTACTATTGCTATGATACAACTTATAAATGCGATTACTCACCTGGTTAGAGATTTTTGATTTTTCCATGTGTCTACAACTCACAGCTTAAGGCAGGGGTCCCTTTAATGAAATAATCAAAAATTTATGATTGCCTGCGCGGCTGTGGATGGAGGGTGTGGTCTGAGTGAGCGAGGCTTTGTAAAGAGAAATGCCTTGTGAGCAAGAGCAATGTCTCATCTTACTAGAATAGAATAGAATAGAATAGAATAGAATAGAATAGACAAGGATGGAATGTTTTTCTTGTCATTATGCAGCACAACAAAAGAATCATGGCATGACAGAATTAAGGTGCAGCACCAGTTCAGAATCAAGTTAAATTGATCAGTGCATTGAGCACTTCAACTTTTCCACCAAGTAGGAGCCACTGTGAACATCAAAACATAGGTTCTACTTCACAGAGCTGTATGATTTGTAAAAAGATCACAGAACAATGAGGCATGAGGGCACAGAATTCATTTCTTCATTTCCATCACCAGGGTGTCAGTCACCCCCAAGTCACATTTTTTCCTCTGAGGAGTGTAAATACCTGTCGAAATGCAGCCCAAAGTATAAATCAGGCATACATCCCATCAAAATCTAGATTAAAAACCCCAAAGTATGGCATGTCAATATTTGACTTATTTTGACCTCACCACTAGATAATCCAGTTGCAGCTAGGGCTGGGCAAAAAATCGATTTAATCGATTTATCGAATTTGGAGCAAAAATCGATTTTTATTTTGCAAACTCGAGTTTTTCGACACTTTTCGCGTTCCGTTTCTTGTGGGTTTCCGTAGCCCAATGTGAGCCCGCCCCTCCCACGCGCAACACAATTACAAACAACATGGCAGCGGCAGCATGTAAACAAGAGCTACTTCCAACGAAAGGCACAACTAATTCAATCATATGGAACTGGTTCGGTTTTGATGCATCAGACGAACTGTTGCTAACGGAAGCAGCAGTACAACTAATCTGTTCCAGCACCTGAAGAATAAACATTCCGGAGAATGGGAGAAGTGTAACCAGCTACGAAACGAAGACGGCAGCTCTAGCACACCGGCTAAAAAGAGCTTTACAAACTGTGTGCCTTATGATAAGAATGGAGCGCGTTGGAA
>OMPJ01034541.1:0-29479 GCA_900312935.1 Carapus acus | reverse complement strand
CAAAGCTACTTTATTTTTTTATTTTTTTTTCAACAATTTACAACAGGTGCTTGTTAACACGGCAAATCAGAAGCTTTTCAAAATTAGCATCAGAGTGACAGTCTCTCTTTGGTTGTTTATTATATATTGTGTTTTGTTGTATGTTGTCATGTGTAACCGCATGTAATTTTACTGAGAAGGCAAAGACAAAATTCCACTTAGGTGGCCGATGCTACTGACTGAATTGCAATTATTATCTAAGCCGGCGATTGTTGTGTTAGCTTCGGGAATCACCTAAATGTGTGTCCTTAAATTTGTGTTTGTCGCCTTGGACGTTGAGAGCAGCTTCGTTTTGAGATTGCAGAGTAAGCATCTGAACACATATTTTTTCTCTGATGATTCAGTTAAAGTCGTAAACTTATCAAGGTAGGGCCACGGCGACTCCGCCGACACAGAACTCTCTCCCGCCTCCTCTGTTTTCCTCCTCATTTGCGCACTCGTTCCCATCAGCAGCGGGACAGGTATGTGACGTGACACGGAATCGCGTCTGTTGGCTACACGCGCATGTGCAGGTCTGTGCTCCCATCTGTTTAAATAAAGTTTAAATTAAAAAAAAGCAGCAAAAGCTCCGCTGCGTTTGAGGTTTAGAAATAACTGAGAAAACATAGCTTCTGCGGACGCTACCGCGCTATTTGATCAGTAAAATAGTTTCACTACTTAAAAGCTATCTGATTTAGAAAACAGCGACGTTACGACCACGCTACTGAGAAATGTAGTTAGACTAGTAACGTCGCTACTTGTAACGCCGCTACTGCCCAACACTGCAAACTAGTCTAATGTTGTACTACACATTTACACATTCTTTCTATCATTCTGCTTTCAGCCTCTCCTGTATGTCAGAGCTCCTCACCTTACCACTACGGATGAGCCGGACAGACCCTGTGGAAACAAGAACTTGCTTCGGCAGCTCGTACCTGCAATTCCATCCATTTGTTTATCCAAAGTTCCTGACTGTAGGTGAGGGTTGGAATGTATATTTGCCTATAAATTGAAAGCTTTGCCTGCTGGCTAAATAACAAAATTGAGTGTTCACCTTAATGTTTCTATTTTTCTCTCCATTCTTATTACAAGGTTAATTTCTTAATTGATGTAATGTAGTTGGCAGTGTGTATTGAATGAGTCAATCTTCAACATCTCAGCCGTGTCAGCATAACCATGGATGATGATTTCAGTGAGTTTTTTTTTATTTTGTAGCTTCTCTGATGTTAAGTATCTGATGCCTTTTTACATTGTCAGTTCTTGTAGCCAAAGTACATTTGTGAAATTATTAATGCAGCAAAAAATAACAACATAAACATATAGTCTGAAACACAGCATCCTGAAAGGTAGGATGATGACTAATGTGTTTTTGCCCATTTCAGCCTCGTGCATTTTGAAACACATCAAGGATGAACCCAAAGCATAGCAGGCCCAAAATAAATGGAAATTGTATTTCTATTGAACCCTAACACGATCAACCCAGTTTTAACATCTGAGTAAGTCCTTTCAAACAATCTCAAACAAAAAGCAAACCATATTTCAAAAGATACATCTTGTAAATAGGGAAATCACATAGCCCCAGAATGACAGAGACTACTGTGACAAAACAAAGAAATCTGGGAGGAGGATGGTCCCTCTGACCATCACTCACTTGTGTTGGGGACCAAGACATGAATGGGCCAATTCAAACCCCTGCCTCCTCCTTATGTGCAAATTGGCACTGTGTTCTATTATTTACCTCCTCAAGACCTATACACATATTTTCCATGCACCCAATTTGAGGGTTGTTGGTATTTGATTTTTCCAAAAAGAGCCAAAAATCTGCTCTCACAGTTATGTTCCCCGTCAGTGAATCTAGAGGACAGGCAATACATTCATGTACTGCATATAAATAGCATCACAGAACTAGAACTGAGCCTTAAATCTGAACTTTTGTCCTTTGAAGTCTTATTCCTAGTTCATAATGAATGTCCTCATTTGAAAACTTGTGCTTGATTAACAACTTTATGAAAATCATGTGACACAGAATGAAAGCTGCTTGCACATCATCTCAGGCACACTAGCCAAAATTACCTGATTTGTGCTGGCAAACCCAGACAGCAAACAGGAAATTATCTGTGTCTTGAGCAGACTCAATTCAGGCATAACCTCATTTTTTCAGCTTCCGTAGAGCTACTTGTGTACCCATTTCTTCATAGAGTCTTCACATTATCAATGCGCTCAACAGGGATTTATCCTATCAGTCAACAAGATTTGATAATCCACAATCAAAACTGAACACGGCGCATTGTGTTTAAGAGCATTCCAAGCAAATCTCCATTGAGCTTAAGAGCTTTCCAAGCAAATATTTATGTCGATGATGAGGGCTGAAGGCACAAAAAACATGCTAGTAATATGTAGATAATTAATATTTTCAATGATATTGTTTTCTATGTCATATGTCATCATATGTGCATGTACACTGACTACACTGCTGTTAGAACAGCTGCAATAACAGTAACAGTACATAAATACATAGTGCAGCATTACATTTTGATTACTGCACAAACGCATCAGACGAATGATGTATCAGATGAATGACTGAGGACAATAATGACAATAATGACAATGACAATAATAAGTGTTTGCAAGGGAAAGGTTGATGAGATGTAAAGATACCAAGATACCTCAAGATCTATTTCATCAGCGTCTAAGCCTGTCAGAAATATATCTAATATATCAGATTACATTCAAGACTTAGATATTGTATTAGAGGCATTTCCTTGACAGCAGTGGGTAAAACAAAGTTAAAAATCTCATCGATTGGCGAAGTCTGAAAACATGATAGGAATTATTATCAGTCCTTGTCAATTATCATCACTTATTGTAAACAGGGTAAGGCTTGAGAGATGGCATAAATAATACTTGTTCTCCAAACAATCAAGGAGGCAGTGAGAGAAATGACAGACAGCTGTACTTTGAGGCTCAGCACATGGGAAAAGGGAGGAATGTTATGGTGAGCTACGTATATGAGAGTCTGCAGCTTGGGGGCCATAAGCAAGGCCAGAAGGACAGGTTCAGATAGCTTAACTGATGCAGTTGAGAACTCTACTGACCTCTGTTTATAGGTGTATGATGGACAGTTTGTCATTCTCAGGCAGGCTGTCAACAACAGAGGTTCAGCTCCTTACCCGAGGCTGACTCTTGAACTCCTACCTACTGAATTGTTCTCAGCGGTGCTTGCACTCTCCTTCAATTTGTATTGTTGTATTTTCAGTTATTGTTTCTTAGGTTCATGTCCTTTTGTTTAGATTACCACCCACTCTTTGATATGCTGGGGAAAATTGAAATTTCCTCGATCGATGGTTCAAGAACCTACCTCCTTACCTCCCTTAAATTATCCTTTGAAGAGACAGGAATCACTACCGTAACTTTTGGGCGGCAATGGCGCAGTGTGTAGGGACTTCTGGGATCCAGAGGATGGCAATTTCAAGTTCCGGCTCAGACCAAAAAGTATGACAATGGCTGGAGGGATTCCAGTGAATACTCCTGATTCTCCTGAGCGCTGCGAAGGTGCAGTTGAGCAATGCACCAAACCCCACACTGTCTATGGAGGGTTACAGTTATCTCCCCCTTTTGTTTTCTTTCATGTTTCTTTCATCTCCTCCATCTCGATCTTTAAAGGCCCTCCTTGTGAGAATCAAGTGTGCCAGACTTGATTAGCAGATTGGGAACCTTTAACACACCTTTACACAACACATTTACTTAGTCCACATCTGAAATTGCCAAGGGCTTCATTCTGAAAAGCCAACACTTAATTTCCACCATTTCTTTCTCTGCCTCACTGTTGTTGTTCCATACTTCATGTTAGATGCTCAGCAGTATAATCAGGCTGTGCTGTATCTGCTATGCTCTGCAGTTTGTGTTTGTCTTGACAATAAAGAGGATTTCGTGTTTGTGATCTCAGCTTTGTGCTTTGTGTAAGCTGCATTTGAAAAGCAGACAATTAGTGTCTTTGCATTCTCTTCTATGTATTCGTCTAACTGCACAGCAAAATCTGAGAGCTTAAACCCGCAGATAGCACATTTCTGGGACTGTGGAAGGAATTTCAGCATAGGTGGAATCAGACACAGAGACTGTCACTGATGACTCTGATAATCCCTCAAGCCCAACACAATTTGGTGGGCACGACAGCGATTGCTGTATCCAAACATATCCATATAGGTTGTGCTCGGAATACTTCACTCATTTCATCCTGATTGTGGGGGTGTTGTACGTAAATGACCCTGATGCCTTGAGCCATTGCAAAATATGAATCCCTCTTTTGCACTGAATATGAGCAAATTCCTTGAAAATGAAATGACAGTTAAGACCATGCACACACAGACCCTTAGGTAATTATCAGTAACATTACCATGATAAACCAAGTGGATTGCTGTCTAGCCACTGAGAGGACACTCAAATACCTGTACTCAGATCCTAAGTATTTCTACACCAACAATAACCATGTCAACATTTTGTTCACAAAAGGGAATAGAACATATTACTGAAATTTGTATCCATGTGGGACACATATCAAATAGTGCCTCTAAGTGTCAGATGTTAAAACTGAGAATGGTGTGTTTGAAATGTGATATGAGCATTGTTAATATTTAATAAAATACTGGAAGTCTCCTTGTGGAAGTGTCGATTTCCATATCCTCAAAGCACACATAACTGCTGATGTTATTTACATTATGATGGAAAGTATGAACTCCATCATGGTCATCCGCATCCACAAAAACAAATCCAGGTCATGGCTGACATGAAATAATTCATGACCACTGTTCGGTGACCTACATCTTTTGAAATTTATGTGTGAAAATGTCATTATATGCATGACAGTTAAACAGTTCGTACTCCTGACACTGATGTGCAATGACCGTGAATATGATTTGAAGATCACCGGGATGGCTGAGGCGTAGAGGAGACTGGGGCTTGTCGTCACACTTTTTACATTCTTGTGTATTTCTTGGAATCAATACATCAGATTACAAAAATATGTGTACCAGATAAAAGGCCAATGTCTAAAGTACATAATTTGTATTCATGTCAATTTCATATCTCGTGTCAATGTAAAGTTATCAGCAATCCAGTAGAAAGTGTGCACTTCAAACTATACGAGGTCACACTGGATTTTGCAACAAAAAGAAGAGGAGAAAATAATTGTGATGGTTCTTATTTGACTTGAAAATAAACAGTAAAGACAGGCAATGAAAATAACTATCATCACTTTCAAAAAGGTCAATGAATATGGCCATTGAACAAAGTTTTACTTTAAGTTATGCAAAATGCACCGAACTGAAGTTCATAGGCACTGTTGTTATCGTCATCTCAAATATCTGTTTGCTTTTCTGAAAATAAAAGACTCAGCTGAACTACAAAAGAAAAGTACTGTTTCATGGTGAAACTCAAAGCAGTCCAGAAATATGGGCGAAGTTTCAAACAAGAACTTGAGGATCAATTTATATAGGCTACACTCAAACAAAACCAGACAAACAACTATACTTGCCAGCCAGACTTTTCGTCCTAACGACAGTTCTGGCACACATAAGCTGATTTGCCAGGGGTACACTGTTTGTGGGCCCACCCTTTGCCTATCATGCGCCGCACCCAGGATTCGTGTGGCCGGCTGTTTCCAAATGGCTCTACACAGACCAGGCAGTTACTCATCTCCATCTGGACGTCATCTGGACTTTTTCTTTTTGTACATGCCCTTTGTTTCTTCACTGTGCTTTGTTTCTTTGGAATTTTGGATTTGGTTGCCTTGCACTTTTTTTTTTGAAAAGCCTTTTTTGTCTTTGTGCCTGTCTTTGAGACTCAAGTTCCTCCTTCACAGGTGTGTCAGTCAGAATAGCAATTTTACTGTTTACTTTCTTTTGTAATTCCTGACCATGTCTTCTCTTTTTCTCCCTCCCTTAAATCAGTAATTTCCTGTAAAAATGACATTAGAATGTCATTATGACACCTGCTAATTAGAACACCCTGTTGTAAAGTAAATCTCATACCAGATACTGTATGTCCTTCTGAGGTAAGTTGTCTCGTGTGACAGCATTCTTAGCAGCAGCTGACTGTTGCAGACGGATTTACTCTGCAACTGGAGCTCAACTTTTCCTGGAGTGAAACCTGGTTTTATTTCAGTTTTGATTAATGCTTTATGTCACACAAAGGTGAGGGAAAAGAAAATCCTTCCACTGCCTCTTTGTAAGCAACCATCTGATCTCATTTCAACGTAATTGAACTAGCATAATTATGAGGGCGTCAGATGAAATAGTGTGGAAAAAGAAGAGAGATTATGCAGGTTTGATTAGCCAAAACCTATTCAGATGCACAGGTCAAAACTCATAAAACATTGTGCAAATAACCAGCAGGGCCCTAATTTCCATTTGTGCAGGATACTTACTGGGATTAATATAAAAAAGATGCGGCCAGTTAATTCAAATGCAGAGTGCAGGGTGGCTTCTTTAGAGTGTTGTCCTGCTGTTTCCCCTCTTTACTCAAGTGTTTCAACCCCTGTCTGTTGTACTGTACGGCAAGTGGTGGAAGAGAGAAAAGTTTATGAAACACTTCAGCACGTTCAGTTGTGTCTTCATCTTGCCTGATTAGTGTCACAGCTGAGTTTAATGGTATTTTGTGTCACAGCTGAATTTTTACTGGATGCCATACCAAAAGTTTGTAGATCACAATGTACTGTACGGTTTAGGTGCACCCTCTGCAGGTCATCCCATGAAAAAACATGTTGAACTCAACTAATGCTGGACAAGTCCTGTATTTCATTTGATTTATCTCATTTGCTTGTCACCAACGGCTCAGTTTAGTTCTGCAAACTAACACTGTTGTTTTTCATTGACGGTAGATCAAAAAACAAACAAACAAAAACAATGACCTTTACAGTGTCTTTGAAATGAAAATGTTTCCCCACAGTCTTATAATACATTATCCTTTCCCATTATCATTTACCTGTGTCGTGTTATCATAGCTATTATAAAAGCCCTTATCTTGTTGGGTAGGATCTAATCTGAACCACAAGAAGGTGTTACAGCCTGTTCTTGCCCTACAGTCATTTACAGGCAGAAGGGGGGAAGTGACTCATCACAGTACATGTCAGGGAGACAGGGCTGTCTCACTCAATAATTGATACAATTCAGGGAACTAAGCATGAAATAACAGAGGCCAGTCCCACAAGCTTTGCATGCATGGCAAGTATAACACAATGGAACAGAGTAGTAAACACTGAATGTTACCCCTTACACTTCAGTGTTCTAACATATGACAAATTAGATACTACATAAAACACCTAAACATACTTAGCTCTCCAACTTTTTGAAAATAGAAAGACGAAAAAAGTCATGTTAGAGAACATTCAGGATTAGATTAAAAATTTTCAGTTTTGGAAAGGTCAAGGTTTAGATAATGTCTTTTGAAGTGGCTGTTCTATGGTGTTAAGTTGTGGAACACTTAATCTAATACTTACCACAAATGTGGGTATAACTGTGATCTTCAGCGGGTAAAACTATTGTGACACAGTTAAGTACAGGAAGAAAAACTCCTTCTGGGATGTATTGAATAAGTGAACAGTAAGGAATCAAGACATACTGTATACATACAAATCAGTGGCTCATCAATCAGACTGCAAATCACTGTCTACACCTGATGATTGTAACCTCATCAGTGATAGATGCTGAATCATTGATATGGAAGATGACAGAGAAGTGGGAATCGGAGTACAACGTAAATGATGCCATGTTGTAAAACTTTGTCAGCAATGACTCATTGAAATCTGTTCCTTTCCAAACATGAAACACAGATTGTGAAAATGCTGTTGTACCACGATATATATTGTGTAATGACAAGGACTTTTGTCTTACTATCATTCTGTACGACTTCAATATGGTGACGATGAAATTTTATGGGTGATTGATGTTATGAGTTTAAAGTTTTCCACCACACGCTGATATTTTGATAAATCAAAAGGTACAAAGTTTGAGCAGACGCCAGGTATTAGTGGTGGGCGGATCGATAAAATATCGATACTACGCCGGGATCTGATCGATACGATACTAGCGTGGTGAGATCGATTCCCTGCTTTAAGTTCCGCTCTTGCTTGCAATGCCGCCAGGCTGCCGGATACACCGCTCCTCGGTCAGCCAATGACGCCACTGATCTCCCAACTCTCCACTCGGATATGGACGATGTGATCCGCCACCCTCCGCCCCACCAACTCGCTGAGGACAGTGGAAAGTCGCCTCCTGCCATTTTCCCGGCAACTCCACCCCAAGATTTTCCGTGGCTTAATCTGGCCACTCATATGAAAAAAATCTGTATGCGCTACTAGCGTTAGCGAAGAGCTAACTCTCGAAGAGCACACTCTGCCCCCACGTCTCATTTCCGGTGTGTGGACGTTGCGCCGTCACGTCACGTGACTTAGACGAGCAACTCAATCATACAAGCAAGTTGCCGGCTCAGATTCATCAGCAAACGCACAGAGAAAATACAACAGAAGAACGGCAGAGACGAGGAAGAGCGCCGTTTGGCTGTATTTTCAATCTAAAAATGAGACAACAGCAAAATGTGGGATCTGCAAGCCAGGCATTGTGGAAACACCACCGGTATATATATAAACATGTGGGGAAAAAACACGCAGCTACAAAGATGGAGAGAGGATGAATCTCTCACCCTTTGGCCCTGTCTCACCCCCAGTCCAGAGGCAGAGGTCATTGGCAAAGGCCCGCTGGCATGGCAGAGAATGTCTAGGCAGGTTATAGAGTTGAAAGTAACAAAGTGAAACGGTTATTTATTACAAAAGGTGACTCAAAAAGTATAAATCATACTTAGGTTTAGATGTAATACATTTATTCCGTTGGAATGTGTAATTGGAATGACTTTTCCATTTAAGTCTTTTTTTTTTTTTTTTTTTTACATAAAACGATGATAAACCATTTTCTATTTAATTATAAGCTTTGTCCGAGCCCTGTCATTGATTCTAACTACTCAATAATTGAAAAAATCAAATATCACAAAAAACACTTGAGGTAATGAAAATTAATTAAGATTTAGTGAGTAAATGACGCATCCACCTTATGTATTGAAAAGTATTGGTATCGGTATCGGCGATACTGGCACGTATTTACTTGGTCACACACCGCTACCAGATATTTCTCACCGTTTGATGTCTCTACCCGCCATCCCGGAGTGGAGCAGTGAGCTATGTTGTAGGCCTGTGCCTGTTACTGAGCCAGCCAGGCCTACGGGAGGAGGACAAGTAAGAGTGTCTGGACTGACGATAGAGTGAAGTCAGTGATATGTGTATATAAGATTTCATGAGGGCAAATCCTTGCGAGAACTCTGACGTTGGCTCTCGGAAGGGTGGGGTGATGACGTAGAGACGACCCACGTACAAAGCAACTTCCACGTGACGTAGTTGACCAGTCAGCATTCTTTCCTAACCGAAGCCGGTCCTGTTAGCTTGTTAGCACAGCTCTAGGCGTGATCCCGTTCTTTTGTCCTTAACACGAAACGTCTCTAGTCTGTTTTAACCGCATCTGTACCAGCTTTCTGTCTCTCAGTTTATTCATTTTCTTACTTTTTAGCCCTACCAACACGCTTGAGCTGACGCACTCCCGATAAAGGTGAGATTTATCGGCGTTTTCTTTGTACTCGTAGACCTTGTTAGCATAGCAAGCTAACCGGGAAGTTTGGGTGAATGTTTTACCCTGATACGAAATGGAAATCCGGCATAGTGTCTTTCGTCTTATTTACCAAATGCTTGATGATTTATTGATCGATCTCTTTTTATTTGATGGGATTACTCTGGTCGCTATCGTATGTCAAATATGCAAGTATCGAAGACGTTAGTGTTCACTCCAATTGTTAAAACACTGACCGTAATGTATGGATTTGAAAGGAGTTGTGTCCTGTTTTCGATTGACAACCTCGATCGACAGCACTTACTGTCCTTTCGTAAACTGTTTACCACAAGCTTCGAGACTCGCTCATCAATTACAAGAGAGGCCTCGCGGTGGTGCTGTTACATCTTCAGATTGAACAAAGACCTATAAAAACATCTATTTGCCGTGGACACGCGTAGGCCTTTTTTGTAT
Organism: Carapus acus; assembly: GCA_900312935.1. NCBI lineage: Eukaryota > Metazoa > Chordata > Actinopteri > Ophidiiformes > Carapidae > Carapus > Carapus acus. Next base: position 19,343 of record OMPJ01034541.1, on the reverse strand, counting down.
GCTAGTATCCTCTGATTGCATTAGTGCACGAAATTCCGTGCCTTCCATTAATTGAATTGGAAACAGCTGTAAGTCGGAATCGCTGTATGGCTAATTTGGCTGGCTAACTGTGTCGCTCATCGGGGAATCGTTGTTTCTTAGTATTAGCCGTTTCTGTGGTGAGAAGCGTCATTTGGATACTAACTTTTGAATCAATACTTATTATCATAATCACTGAATAGTTTTGATTGATCAATGAAGCCCCGTGTGAATCTTTAACATTCAACTTTTGTTTCTGCCTACAGTCAACTTTCTTTCCCTGCCCTGTTTTTTGGAGTATAATTCTTTCCAGAGATTCTCTCCCAAGCCGCCAAAGTGGAGTGTGTGATTGCACAAGGAAGCGCTTCTTGTGTCAGGTATCAGGCTTACACACATTAACTTTTAACGCATTTGGTTATAAATACTTGAAGTGAAATATCATGCCACTCATTTTATGTGTCACTGTAACTGTGAAATTGCCTTTGTGTTGTAGTGCTTCTATTGGTGGAGGAGGTGGTGATACACCTCAACACAGTCCCAAAACTGTCTCTAACAGGTGATTTCTCCCGCCAAATGTGATTTTTGGAGCACAAAGCTTGGTTTCACATTCTAAATCTTGCAAATGACGAATCAGCCTACATATTCTACGCATATTAGAGTGAAATCCAAAATTAGAAGTGTTCCCTTTAACACGTACCATTGCTGTCCTGAAAACTACTTTGATTTTGTGTTGTGTTGTATTTATGTGTCGTTGAAATAAATTTGGAATGTGGCTCTTTGTGTGAGGTAAAAAGAAGCTTTGATGAAGTGACTTCAAAACAGATCATTATCTACAATATGTGGACTTCGCTTTAATCATGGCTGGAAACCATTTTATATATTTGGCTTTAAGGGTCTTTTTTGCTCACCAAGTTTTGTTCATATGTATAACTCAAACCTGGTGAATTCTTGCAAGCAGTCTAAACTCAATGCTTCTTATAGTATGTATCAAAAGTAGTGCCTTGGCTCTTTTAATGAAACATTTGTGCTTTTGTGTACTTTAGTGAGGTCCTGGGGAAACCCCCAGGGTCTGGGGCTCAAAGATGGGTACCATCTCGAAGCACTAGACAAGAGGTAACTTCCAGCAACGAGAAAGAGCGACATGATGCAATATTCAGGAAAGTGAGAGGGTGAGTGTCTGCGTAAAAACTTTTCTGATTGACTTTCACATTGTATCTGCATTCTGTGATCTAGTGATATTTTGTCAGCATGTGATCTGCCTGGTAACATAGTGTGCCTCCTCTCTCTCAGAATACTGAATAAGCTGACCCCTGAGAAATTTGATAAACTATGTCTCGAGCTTCTCAATGTGGGGGTAGATTCCAAACTTATCCTGAAAGGCATCATCTTGTTGGCAAGTATACCCATATCTGTGTGTACCTTCCAATATTTTTTATGTCGACATTTCTAAAGATTTTTTTCTGTAGATTGTTGACAAAGCCCTTGAGGAACCCAAGTACAGCTCTCTGTATGCAGAACTTTGTCAACGCTTAGCAGAAGATGCACCAACATTTGAAGCTCCATCGACAGAAAGTCAGGCAACACAAAAGCAAAATACAGTAAGGTTTCAGCTTCAATGTTTTGCATTGTCTTATTTTTTTATATTTGGATTTTAAAATCACTTCACATCTCACAGACCTTTCGGAGACTTCTGATTTCTAAGCTTCAAGATGAGTTTGAGAACCGTGCCAGCAATGTTGACGGTGAGTGTTCCAAAATGTTGCATTTCTTTCCTTAAACATTAATGTTGTAACAGGCAGTCTTGGTTTCTTCATCTCTGTATTGTATCAATACTTACACTGGTAAATTTGTCTCCACAGTCTATGACAAACATGACAGACCCCTTACCTCTGATGAGGAGGAGCAGCGGGCCATTGCCAAGATCAAGATGTTGGGCAACATAAAATTCATAGGGGAACTTGGCAAACTCTGTCTGATCCATGAATCTATCCTTCATAAGTGCATCAAAACTGTAAGCTCAATAATGAATACTGGAGAAGCAAACAGCAAAACTGCCAATGTACAAACACTAACAGGGATATTTTTTTCCTTCACTAAGCTTTTGGAAAAAAAGAAGAGAGTTCAACTGAAAGATATGGGTGAAGACTTGGAGTGTCTCTGTCAGATAATGAAAACAGTGGGACCTAAACTCGATCATAAAAAGGCTAAAGTAAGTGGTAATGAACATGAATGAGTTGCGTTGATGTGATTGACACAGACAATACTCGGTTGGTTGTAATTGGGAAATCTTTTCTAGTCTCTAATGGATCAGTACTTTATGCGGATGCAATCTTTATCAACCAACAAAGAGTTGCCAGCAAGGATACGCTTCTTGCTGCAAGACACATTGGAGCAGCGAGCAAACAACTGGGTTCCTCGCAAAGCCTTTGTTGACAATGCACCAAAGACAATTAACCAAGTTCGTCAGGAGGCTGTTAAGGTTGGTCTTTGACCAGGGAATTACCTGCCAAATGTCTTAGCTAACATGGGTATCAGGAAATCACCATGGTAACAATGTTGAGACTGAATCAAACCTCAATCATGGTTAAGTGTATGTAGTCAAGAGTGTGATGAATTTGTGGTTTTGCAGGATTTGGGTGTTTTTATTCCACCTTCGAACCAGGGATTGAGGACTGACTTCTTCATGGATAACCAGTTTCTGCAAGCAAAAATTAAGTTTGACAGAGAAACTCTGGGAGGATTGGCTGATATGTTTGGGCAAATGCCTGGTATGTATTCTCTGAGCTGAATGAAATTGCCACACCGAATTTCCAACTCTGTGGGTTTGGTGTGTGCCCTTATTGTACTGTGCTTTATTTTATCAGGAATTGGCATTGGTACAGGTCCAGGAGTCATTCAGGACCACTTCTCTCCCAACATGGGCCGTCACCGCACAAACCCACTTTTTAACAGCCACATCGGAAACAACAGTCCTTTGCACCAGTCTCAGTTTGATGTGGGAGGCAAACAGTTCCTGAAATCAAATCAGGTACATTCATTCTGCTGTGATTGCTCTACATGTTGCGATAGTTTGGGTGTCTGCGAATTTTGACCGTATTGTAAATTTTCTCTTGATCAGGGACAGAATGGATCCTTTTTCAACCAGAATCACTTGGTGCAGGCGCAATGCCAGTCCAAGGATATGGCACCACGATTCACAAAAAAGGGGCATCTCAACATTGAGGAGGTAACGGTAACTCAGTCACATATGAAGCATGTGATTGTGTCTTTGTGGCAGTTATATTATAGTTCATCCAGTTGAACCCAATCTTTAATTTTTTCAGATCAGCCTGAGACCAGCACAGTCTTTCCTTCTCAGTAAGAAACAAGGGCCCAAGCCGCAGCTGCAAGGCTTGATGAATCCCCCAAATGCACAGCCTGCATTCATACAAACAATGGGCCAGGTAGGGTTTTGTTCATTGAACCGGTCAAACTGTATAGTAAATTTGGTCAAGGAAACAAATGCCAATTTAGTGGTCATTGTTTAGTCTCTGCAGCTCGGCCTGAAAACCAATCCACCTCCAATTCAGGAGAAACCACCCAAGTCCAACAAAAAGGCACCACCGACCAAGGAGGAGCTACTTAAGATGACTGTGAGTTTATTATTATTTATATGTACTGTTAGATATTGTTTGCCAAGCTTGTTATATCTGACGGTTGTCTTCTTTTTAGGAGACTTTGGTTGAGAATTACCTCAACTGCAAGAACGTGGATGAAGCTGTAAGGGGTGTCAAAGAGATGAGGGCTCCAAAACATTTTTTGTCTGAGATGTTGAAAAATGTTGTGGTCTATTCTCTTCGACGCGCCGATGAAGATAGGGAACATACTAGCACCCTAATCCATGAGCTATGCAATGAGGGCCTCGTCACCAGTGAGAACCTAATGCAGGTGCACCTCTCCTCTACTATGTTTTCTTCTCGGACGACTTAAATATTATCTATTTAGATGGTTGTCCGGGAAGGTGTTGGTTTGTATGAATGTTCTATTATTATCTGTAAGAATGTCTTATTTTTGGTTTTTGTGGGTGTTACTGGAGTTATACTCTTAACTAATGGTACCATTCTTTTAGGCTATTTTGAGTGTCCTGGACCAGTGTCCTAAGATTGAGGAAGAAATCCCACTGGTGAAGTCTTACTTGGCACAGTTTGCTGCACGGGCCATCATTGCTGAACTGGTCAGCATCTCTGACATGGCCAGTCCACTGGAGAATGGCGCCTACTTCCCTCTCTTCCTGCTCTGTCTGCAGCAGATAGCTAAATTGAAGGATCAGGATTGGCTGACTGACGCATTCCAACAAAGCAAAGTCAACATGCAGAGAATGCTGCCTGGTAAGTAAAAATCTGTTAAAACAATCTTTTTGCATTCTAGTTTTGATTTTTTTTTTTTTTGTCTGTGCCAATGAGTGATATCCTGTCCTTGCAGAAATAGACCAAAATAAGGATAAGATGCTGGAGATCCTCGAGGGCAAAGGTCTCAGCTTTTTGTTCCCTTTGATGAAACTTGAAAAGCAGCTGCTAAAACAGATCAAAGCCGATCCCTCCCCACAATGCATCTACAAGTGGATAAAAGATAACATTTCTCCCAAGCTTCACATCGACAAAGGCTTTGTCAACATCCTGATGACCAGGTACAGCAGTTGATCTGTTCTCTTCTTGATTAGATGTTCTCCTGAGCTAAAAGTAATTTTGCTTCTCCTCCAGTTTCTTGCAATACATCGATTATGAGATCAATGCAGTGGATGAGCAGCTTGCAGCGCCTCCCAAGGAGCAGCTGGATGAAGAGAAACAACAACTGCTGGCTTTCACACCTGTAATGCAGAAGTTTCTCCATGATCACATTGACCTCCAAGTCAGCGCCCTGTATGCTCTGCAGGTCCACTGTGGCGCCAAAGGTTTTCCCAAAGGTATTTACGAGCAAATGTGTCCCTTCTCTTGTAAATTTGTGCAATAGTAAAGCTATTCAATTTACGAGTTGATTTCCATATGGCTTTTACAGGCATGCTCTTGCGCTACTTCGTTAACTTCTATGACATGGAAATCATTGAGGAAGAAGCTTTTCTTGCTTGGAAAGAGGACATAACCCAAGAGTTTCCTGGAAAAGGAAAAGCGTTGTTTCAGGTGTTTGTTTGCTATTGATGCAAAGTGATTCAACCAAATCTATGCCTTATCACCGTCTGTGATTCTAAAACGTACTCTTTCACAAAGGTGAACCAGTGGCTGACCTGGCTGGAGACGGCAGAGGAAGAGGAGTCAGATGATGATGAGGAAGATGACGGTTACTGACAAAAGGACAAAGCCATTTGAGATGCAATGAATACTTTGTACATCTTTTCTCATTTTATCCCTCTGAAAGCCACCTTCTAGTGTCAAATGTTATAATCACTGTTACACTTCACTGTGAAATGTTTTGTGTCAAGCCAACAAATGCTACCATTCTTCAGCCTAATCCTACATTTGAGAGGGTCCTAACACATTGTGAAGGAGCTTTTATTCATGTTTGATCTGTACTTGCCAATCACCTGATGCAGTAGTTCATGGTTGCCATAATTAGAATGGATGTTTTGTTTTGTGCTTGACTACAAATCGTTTCAAGATTTTGGATTTACTTGTGTTTATTAAAATTATGTGTTTTTACTTGCATGATTTATGGTGATTCCGTTTACTCGTAATCAATCCAGAGCTTTTTATTCGTGAACCTTTGGTGCTGCTGGAGGAATCTTGGTGGCCTTCTTAATTTATCAGTCCGTATTGATATACCTCTACCTGTAAACTGTACTTGAAAGTCTAACAAATTAAGGCAGCCACAGCTGAGGTTTCCTGTGGTATGACTCTGCACTTCGTGTGGAGATTTTTTGCCATATTTGTCTATTGAGTTTTTAAATGGGTCTTTTTTATCCACATGCAATTATAAAGAATGTATGTACAATTTTAACTTTTGGAGAGTTGCTGTAATGTTTGTGCTGGACAACTTCATTGTACCACAGACCACCTTCAATAAAGTTTAAGAGAGGACTTAATTGTCCTGTTTTAGACGCACCGAGCCACCCAAATACAGTTTGAGCCTTTTGGGACAACTGAATTCACAGTTGTGTAGAGAAACGCAATGGTATAGGCCTGACCTATTCAACTCGAGGCCCGCCTGGAATTTTCAATGGCCCGCAAGGGATGTCTGATATGAAAAAGACCAGCGCGCATCCCCCTCCCCACCTGCCTCCTCACAGAGGACTGTCCGTGGACTTTGATTTACATACATTTCATATCATTTTCAGAATTGGCTGCCTTAGGAAAATAATTCATGGGAATTGGACAAGAACTGCTTCCAAAAATGGTGACTTAGTCCATTTTGTTAGTGGTTTTCAGATCTACTGTTGTCAGTCTGTAACCTCTCTGTAATCAGTCAGTTGAGTATTTTTTACGTCAGTCTGTAAGTGTTGTTTGCCACTTTTATGCAATTTGAGGCAGCTCTTAATATCACTGTTAAGGAATCAGTCTCCCTCTTCCTAACGCGAGTCCCTATCTACAAAGATGCAGATAGGATCTGCTTTTATCATACATTTTGTCTCCTTAACAATTTTTCTGTTTTAAGGTATGTTTGTGGTATTAGCTTGCATTCAATCAAAAGGTAAATCTTACTTGAAAATGTTAGTGATGCATCAGTTCTATATATTTACTGACGTTCTGCAATATTCTGGGCCACCAGCATGAGTGAGATTGCAGTAGAAAAAAAACATTGTGTCTGATAAAGTTATCCGTAAAGAGAATGACTCAGGAAACGGCCAAATGGATTTAATGTTTTTTTTTATTTGACATTTAATCTGACATAAAAACATGTTTGGGAAAAGATTTGTTTTTCTTTTTTTAACACTCCGAAACAGAAAATTGCTCACAACAAAACATTCGACTGAGCCTTTAACAAAATGCCAGAGGGACACAGCATCTACGAAAAGTCTGAAACTAATTCACAGGGATACATGATAGTCATGAGGAAACACCACAATGCTACAAACGTTTTCTAAACCAATTTTCCACTTATGACATGAAAGGAATCTGTGCCTTTAAGACAAAAGTTTAAAAATGATGGAGGCTTTTTAGCGTCACCAATAAGACCTGAGGTGGATTTGGAATCTTACTCGCTGTCATCATCATCAATGTGGGAGGTTTCGGGCTCTGAACCATTCTCAGATTGCCGTAGGGAGCCTTCGTTGTCTGAGCCTATATCTGATCCCTGGGGTGAAGCTACGATTGGGGAACCCGGGAGGGACTTGTCTTCTGATCCAGATCGCCTCTTCTTGCTATCCGTGTCTGACTGCTCTGAATCGGACTGCCGCTGCACTCTCCTCTTCTTCACTGGTCGATCACTTGCAGAGTCGCCATCATCAGAACCTGCCGAGTGCTGAGGGCTGCCCTCGTCACTGCCAGACCGATGCCTGCCTGCATCAGATTCACTGTCTGACTCAAGTCGTTTCCGATGAGACACATCATCCTCTGACCCTGAATCTCTTTGTACTCTGTTGTGGGGGTTAAAAGGACAATAATAATGCATCACTTTATGAATGATTTTATGTGTTACAGGTAGATATTGATACATGTTTATATATCACTTATAACTTTGACTTGCTCGTACCTGTCCTCAGCTATTTTAAGACCATCCTCATCTGAAGAGGACTCGGAGGATGAGATGATTGCCTTCGATTTGATCTTTCCTTTGAGAGAGGGTGGCAGTCGCTCTGGCTGAGGCTGATAAGGACAATATGTTTTACATCCATGCACAAAAGAACATAATGAGAATATGAGCAATAAACCAATATATTTTGACCTTTTCAAACTTCCTCCTGTCTTTGGGTTTGCGATGTTTCTTGAGTCGAGAGCCCTCTTCTTCGTCACTGTCTTCATCTCCTCCCTTGGATAATCTGAGGGAGGACAAAACTCATACTGCATTCCCTGTGCATCTTCATCGCAATACATCTGCCATTCACTGCGGTAAAATCACCTCTTCTTCTTGCGTGGCTTCTTTTCTCCCTCGCCATCCTCCTGCTCACTACCACTGCCAGTCTTCCTCTTCTTCTTCTTCTTCAGAGGCAGCTCCTCGTCAGAGTCATCATTGACAAATTCATCCATTTCACCCGTTTTTCTCCGCTTGTTGTGGATGGATAAAAACACACCTGAATTAAGATACCATCTGACGTGATAAACAGTTTATGCTGACCTAGACGTTGGGGGATATTACTCACACGTCCTCCACTGCCACTAGATTTTTTCTTTTCCTTAGCCGCTTCTTTCGGACCCTCAGCAAATGACAGCAGGTTTTTGGTCTTCTCCACATACAGGGCCCTCTGCTCAAGGAGTTTCTTCTGCTCCTCAGCTTCTCTGCTCCGCTTTTCTTCCTATGCGGTTTTGAGGGCGACAAGCCAGAAGTTAACAGGTTGACAGTTGTACAGAGTACAATGAATAGTACATTCCATGACTTATGGATTTGTATTCCACCACTGGCAACAACCACAGCAATAAGCACCTGCTCCTTTAACATTTGCTGCCGCAGTACGTCCCTCTCTTGCTCTTGTTTGGCTCTGAGCTCTTTCTCCTCCTCATCTTGCTTCCTGGCTCGTGCCACATGGTACTGAGCTTGGCTTAGCAAGTCTGAACATTGCCTGTGCTCAATCAAAGCACACATAAATACATTTATGGCATCAGTGCCCATTATGAATGCATGCAGTGGGTGGCAATGGAATCAACAGGTGTGGCTGCTAAAGTATACGTATGGAATTTACAACATGCACAGCATCCAAAATAATCATAAAACATGAACACTTGTGCAAAGAAGTAGGGGAGACCGGGACTTGATGTCACACGGGTAAGTTGTCACATTGCAATTATTTTTCCCATCGGAGGGGGCAACTAAATAGTTGGAGGACTAGTTCATTTTTCCTTTTCATTGTCTGGTGTCATGAACTGAATGAGAAGACAGTAGCACATGTAGTATAATTTAACCATTTTGGACATCCAAAAGTAAAAAACATTCAACATTCATTTGTTTCAAAATATCCTTTCAGACAAAAATCTTCACAATGATATATGTGGACATGTAAGACAAGAGATTAATCCTGTCATATCTAAGTCATTGTTTTGTTGTAAGCTAACTTGCAGTTTTGCACTTTTCAGTTTTGTTGCAAGCTACAGTTAGCAGATATGGTACTTTGAGGCAACATATTTCAGTCATCTTGGGTTAAGTTGTCACATGTCGCAAAACAGAAAAACTGCTTTTCTCACTGACACACCTGTGAGGGAGGCACTTGAAGCTGAAAGGCAGGCACAAAGACAAAACAGACTATTCCAAAAAAACAAAAAAACAGAATTGCGAGGCAACCAAATCAGAAACTCCAAAGAAACAAAGCACAGGTAAAAAAAACAAAGGGCATGTGCTCAAAGAAAAACTCAAGATGACTCCTCATCAGAAGGAGATGAGTCCCTGTGCATGGTCTGTGTGGAGCCATTTAGAAAAGCCGTCCAGGAGAATCCTGGGGGCAATGCATGATGGAAAGGGTGGGCTCGGAACAGTGTACCCCTGGCATATCAGTCTATGTGTGCCAGAACTGTGGTACGGATGAGAGGTCTGAGTATCAAGGAGATTAGTTTGTCATGTTTTGTTTGAGTGAATAGAAATGGATCCCAGGGTTCTTGGTAGGAAGTTTGACCACATTTCTGAACTGCTTTAAGTTTCGCCATGAACCAGTGCTTTTATAAAAGCAAAACGGTATTTGAGGCTGAGAGCTGTAGACAACAACAGTTCCTATGGACTTCAATCCAGTGCATTTTGCAGACTGCCATTTGACATGTCAAAATGGCAGACAAATTGAGGAAAAGCTGATGATGAGAGCTCCTATCTCTAGCCTCCTGGGTGAAAACTCAACCTGAACTCGTCTCCAGTCCATCAAAGGCCAAAATGCAGGGACATTCACACTCCCAATATCACTCCATAGCAGGCAGGCCCGTTGTCCTAATACTAAACCTTGAAATCTGATGGGGCCCACGTATTTTGTCTTTGAATGAGTTTGCTTGTCATAAAAGCAACTGGGGTTTTCTGTTGGGAAGAGGCCAGTTCATAAATAGCTGGGAGACGCACAAATTATGATGGGAAAACTCAAGGACACTGTTTGGTTCTTGGCTACTTTCATACCATTCCATCTGACTTCACATCACAGTGAGGAGCGCCCAGGTTACAGGTAAGAGTGGCTCAGATTAAAGATTCTGAGCCTACAGAGGAAGACACATAAAAAACTCTCACAGTTCAATTTGTTCAATGACCATATTTAACGACTTTTTCATGTGCAATACTAATCATTTTCAATGCCAGACTTCAGTGTTCATGTTCAAGTAAGATAAGAACCATAACAATAATTTTGTCCAAGTTATATTTGTTGCAAAATCTAGTGTAACAACTTACGCAATGATGGGGTAACATGTCGCAAGTGCACACTCTATTGGATTGCTGATAACGTTGCATTGATATGAGACATGAAAATGACATGAATACAAAATACATACCAGACACATTGGTCTTTCAGTTGGTACACGTTTTTGCAATCTGATGTATTGATTCCAAGATATACTCAAGAATGTAAAAAGTGTGACAAGAAGCCCTGGTCTCCCCTATGTCTCAAAGGAGTGATGAGGAAGTAATCATCACTACTGTAAGGAATGCATCATCTAATCAGGCTACTGTAATTAGTCAACATCATTGGCTTTTATGTCTGTGTTTCCTGTGTTTTGTCATGCACATCCATCCACATCGTATGTTGACATGCCTTGGTTGTTTTTTTGAGGACTCACCTGGCCTCAGAAGCAGCAAGAGCAAGGTCAAACCTCATCTTGTCTCCTGCCTTACTAAGATAACTGAAATATCTATGGCAGAGAAGAAAGCAGACTTAGTCGCAGAACAGCCGAGAGCAAAATGTAAGAAGTTAAATCATTCTAATACCTGTGGGCAAGTTCAAGCTCTTTGACAGCACTGAGAACAGCTTTCAGGTTGCTTTTCTCATCCTTAAGCACAAGAGTGGCAAGTCTCTGAAGCACAAGGGCCACATTGAACATCAATACTGTGTCACTTGGAGCCACATGACGTGCCTGATATAGAAAGAGATAAGATTGTTAGAGAATCAGACCACTGTATTTATGATTAAACGCATGAAAACAAATGTTTTTTTTTCTTTTTACCTTAAGTAGCATTTGCTTGCACTCTTGCAGTTTCCCACATTTGAAAAGGGCACGGGCAAGGTAAAGGAGCACTTCTGTGTTTTGATATTTGTAAAACTTTTTCAGGCAGTTCTCATACTGTGGAGCAGATTGAAATGGTCAAATAATTCCCCCAAAATAATTGCAAAAAACAAAAAGTGATCACAAATTAGATTGCAAAGATAAAAAGTGATCACAAATTAGATTCTTACCATTTGCACAGCACTGATGTACTGCTTCTGTTCTACATAAATGTGAGCCAGATTTAGCCAGACGTCGCTGATGTCTGCTGTGGCCTCCCTTACCTGGGCAAACACATCACGGGCCTCCCTGAAATAGCCCTTATGGGCCAGCACAGCACCTGCATAAAACACATTTGACCAGTTAAGCGTGCATACACCCACCTGCCAGAAATTGGTTGGTCATAATAAGGCAAAAGTTAAACAGACCAATGCCGTTGGCAGCATAGAGGTTCTTGGCATCGTTTCGTAGGACTTGCTTGTATATGGCCAATGCTCGATCCTGATGTCTCTTTTCCTGTTGAGACAAAGGAAGATCCAAGTTTATGAAGTGGCTCCGCTCTGCTCTCGCTCCGCTCCGCACTACAACGCTGCTTCGCCGCCGCATCTCTGCGCCGGAGTGTTTTTACAAATTTTTCGGAAACTTTTTTAGATCCACGCCAACAAATGCTATTCAGATTACTATGCTATTCAGGCGACTTTGGCGCCTAGGTTAACACTCAGCTAACCCGAACCCTTCTCTAACCCTTGGCAATGGTTGGCCTAACCCCAACCCTAACCCTCATGGGAAAAACTGGGTCAGGTAACTCTGCTCAGCATTCAACCAAGCACAAGTGCACCATGTGATGAGAAGAGCACATGACAGCAAACAGACCTGATTTACAAAGCAAAGGTGGCTGTGTGGAATCCCACAACACTTGATACCCCACATATAATTGCAAACATTTTCTATTGAACTACTCCATCTTCAGAATGAAAATCAAAATCAAAATCAGATAAACTGAACAAAAATGTTTCTGTCTTATTTAGATTTGGGCAGGAGAAATGGTTGGTTTTTGGTTTCTGCAAAATTTGTGATTTTATGTTTTGTAATGCCAATGCCTGCATGAGCGGCAACTGAGTACAGGAGGCAGGGTCCCATTTCCATGACAAATGTGTGTACCTTCTCTCTATCTCTGGTAGGTTGATGCAGGGTCTGTAGCCACACATTGCCCAGAGCAAGCATTGAGTAGGTATCATTCTGTGTGGACGGCTGCTTCAGAATGCGTTCAAACTTCTTTTGGCCTGGACCCCATTCCTGTTTGGCTAAGTGAAGATTCCCAATCAGAGACCAGGCATCCGGATGATCCTGTATGAGAGAGGGGATATCAAAAAGTCCTTTAATACCGTATTTTCCACACTATAAGGCACACTTAAAAGCCTTTACTATTCTCAAAAATCAACGGTGCGCCTTTTAACCCTGGTGCGCTTTTCATGTGCACCGAAGTCCAAAATCTGTTAAACTTTTGTTGTGCAATTTTAGTTAGCGCTCTGCTTGATTGATTGTCGGACCATTTCCCGCCTACATAGGGATGTGATACCTACACTATGTACGCTTGCGGTCAAAAAACAATTACAGAACAATATGTAAAGCTACGTACAGTACGTACGCTTACCTCCGCCACACCTCCAGTAGGTAAACTGTGCTACCGGTAGACTGCAAGACAACATTTGTTTGGCTAAGGACTCCCAAAAATGGCATCAGTGAAGAGACATGCAACGACGCATCATTACTGAACAGTCACCCAGCAACAAGATTGACTCCAAAAATGACGAGAGGGAACCTAGCATGTTTGATGGCAGAAAATATAAAAAAGTTTAACCAAACTCATGTTTTGCTTTCGTTGTCTTGTTTTAGCATCCAGCGAATAATACGGCGCGCCTTATGTACGGCTTGAGTACAGAAATAGACCCCATAATCGAGACTCCGCCTTACAATCCATATTGTTCTGAATATAAAACAATGTTTTTCCTCCAGAAATCCCCTTTGAAAAAGTGAGGTTGTTTTATTTTCAGGGACAGCTTTGAACACCTTTGCCAGCCTCTCTGTCCCTTCTCTCTCTCTCTCTCGCCACGCCTGTTGCCCGGCCCCCTTCTCTCTGTCGCCTCACCTCTGTGCAAAGAGTGACAGCTCAGGTGCAAAATGGCAGAGAGGAGCGGCTCGAAAGCTGTACAAGTGAAAAAAAAAATCAGAAAGAGAGACGCAAACTTGAAGATTATAGTGATGAATGCTGTCGAGGAAACTGACAATGTTAAAGTCGCCAAATGATGCAGAGTCGCAAGATGTGGCGTGCGAAGATGGCGTGCCAAGAAAGAAGGTCTTCAAAACTCCAATACTCGGCGAACAGCATTTCATGGCAAAAAATGGCCTATTCCAAGAAATCGACAGGCAAGTATGAATGCGTTGCTGAAAAAAGCAGTCTCGCTCCGCTAACACTTGATCGATCCTGAGATGATCAGAGACCTAGTGATCATTGCCGGCAAGATGGTGAGCCAGCTTCAGGTGTTGGATCTGGTCGTCAACAAGCCATTCATGGATAACTTGCATAAAAAAAATACAAATAATGTCTCCTAGCAGGTGATCATACCCTAACCCCCACTGGAAAAATCAAGACTACAGCACATTTGCTCTGTGAGTTGGAGACTTGACAGGGAGTTTGGGTGTAAGTGAGCCCGAGGCAGATAGTGAAGGTGAACCCAGAGAGTCAGGGGACGCTGCTGGTGAGGAATAGATTGTCTTGCATGACAGGGAGAAAAAGTCGCCTGTTTCCACTGACGTTTTGTTTAGTTAAAGGTCCACTGTAAAGGCATGTCTGGTTATTCCTCTCTGACAAATTTTGTAGACTGGCGGTTGGTTCAGTTATGGTTAATGCAAAAGGCTGCTGGTTTGTTGTTTTATTATGATTTTCAAATAAAATGTTCTGCATGGTGAAAAAAGATTTTGTAATCAAAAAGCCTTCCTTCTTCCAAAAACCTGTCTTGGAAAAAGAGTGTCATCTTGTATCCAGGACTGACTTATATCCGGGTCAATACAGTAATACAGCGCACGAGTATTGTGCTACACACATTACTACATACACTAAATTGAGTCACAGTGCATTACATCTTATCGAAAGACAAAGGTGTAGTCACTTTAGAAATTATACCTGATTAATCTGCAGAGCTTCTTTGAACCAATCAGATGCTTCATAGAAATTTCCCTTGTCCCGAGCCATTGCTCCCAGGCGCAAGTAACCTGGGGGCCAAACAAATTTCCATGATTTGACACAAAGCACAAAATCATATTCTTTCTATGCATGCTGTCATACAAAAATTGCTCTGAAATGATGGTATGTACTGCTCTGAGACTCACAATCAACATAGTTTGGATGCTCCCGGAGGATGTTTTTGTAAAGTTTCTCAGCTTCATGAAATTCACACATTGCCTCATAGAGACGGGCCAGATTATAGGAGGTAGTAACAGATATGGCATTGTAGTAATGTTCATCATGTTCTCCCTCAGCTTTGGCTCGCTCCAGAGATGCGAGAAAATATTTCTGTAGAAGTAGTAAGATCACCCCATTTTGAAACACAATTTCTTTTTCTCACAGAACAGAATCCCTTGCTTGATTATAATACAGAGGAAGCAGTGAATTGTAAATTCAGCACCTTTGCCTCTCCCAAGTTGCCAAGTCTGAAGTGGAGAGCACCGAGGTTGTTAAGAATTTCAGGTGGAACATCGGCCTGGACCTTCTCCTGCAAAATGCGTGTGGCTGTGCCGTATGCAGACAGTGCTCCTTGGATGTCAGTTTGCTCAAGAATCTGAGCCAGTTCAATCCAAGCCTCTACATCGTCTGGGTACTGTTCTGTTACCTTCTTTAAATGACCCTGGAGAGTCAGATGTGAAGAATTTAATACGTTTTCAATTCCAAAGAACATACTCCTAAAATGTTTTCCAAACCAGCATTTCAAAGAAAATGTTTCACTATTCATACCACTATTAGTACAATTGGTATTACTACAGTAGCACAGCATATTAATTAGTAACAGAATACTGTGTAGCGTATATTGTTGGTAAGTAAGTTCTTCGGTTAGCTAGTTAATTAGCTGGCTCTCGCCTTATAGTATATCCTTAGTGTACTAAAGTACATCCTTAGTATACTTAAGTTCTTTCATATATATTGTATATTCATTGTTACGTCTTCTTTCATCTCTAATACTAGGACCAGCAGGGGCCTATAATTTCCTGGATCGCAAGATCAACGGATTGCAACAGGTGCTCCCGACCTGTTATACTTGGATTACATCTCTATATCAGAGATGATTCTCTTATATTTTAACTGTTGTATTTTGTTTTTTTATCCACACTTTCTGCCTGTCTTTTAAGATACCGGAGCTTTATATTTTCTGGTGGGAACCTCCCAAGGATATAAGATAAAATGATATCAATATAGAGCAGGTACATGTGCGTATGTACATACATGAACACACAGATAAATACATACGCACACATGCATACACACATATCCACATGCACACGCACACACAACGCACACACATCTGTCTAAATAAGATCACACATTTAGTTGCATAATCTTGGTAGGATACCCACTTTGGCAACATCTCTTTTTTCTTGATCTTCCGATGTAGCATAGAGAGATCCCAGAATTTTCATGGTCTCGTAGTTGTTGGGGTAGGCCTTCAAAACCTTTTCGAAACACTGTGCTGCATTCTCCTTGTCTCGCCGATACACATACATCTGCCCCAAGCCAAAGAAGGGGAGTACAAAAGTGGACGAGGCAAACTGAGTGGCCTGGTAGTAATACTGAAAGGCTTGATCATAGTCCTCCTGAGGAAAACAACAGACCAGAGACAACATATGCATGAGAAGTTAAAAATAATGGTTTGCTTGTGGGTTGTTTTGGTTCTCACCTGCACATGAAAGGAGCGGGCTAACTGGTAGCAGCTTTCAGCCTGCATGGCCTCAACTTCCGTGTTATGGAAGGCATGGAGGGCCAGATGCTGAACTTTGCTGTAGTCCTAGTGGACAAAGAAGAATGACAAATCAAATAAAGTAATTGTATGCTTTAGATTTGAGAGAGATAAGTCACAGTGTTACAACCCACTACCTTCTTGAAGAAAAAATGATTGGCAAGATGATTCAGCACCATTGGATTACTTGGATCAATGGTGTAGGCACGTGACAGCAACTGCACACCATTCTTGATGGAATCTGCCTCCTTATTGTTGAGCTCCAGAACTGCCAGGCCGACAAGGGCTCCAACACACTTGGAGTTGAGCTCTAGTGCTCGCCCAAATGCCAAACGGGCTTTTTCTAGTTTATTAAGCTTGACAAAGCAGTGGCCCATCCCCAGCCTCACCTCAGCTAGTCAGAAAGGGATATGGGATGAGTTAGGAGTGGCTTTTCAAAACCCGTACCATCTCACATCTTCAAGGCCAAATACTGGACTTCGGCTGCTTACATATTCTAATAATATTCCAAAATATTATCATTCTATCATTCAAAGATATAAGGTATTGTGGATGAAGTAGGATACTAGTGAAAATTTACCGGGGCAGCCAGGGTTTGTACGAAGAGCCTTTTTGTAGTATGCCAGAGCTCCTCTGTAGTCCTTTTTGTTAAAAGAGATACAAGCCTTACCTGTTGAAAAGTAGAGTTATCAACTATAACAATCAGTGATGTTGCTCACATTAAAAACTGTTCAGTTCAACTTACCAAGCAAGGCAGGGATATTGTTGGTTGACTGGTTGAGGACAAAGTGAAACTGTGCATCTGCCTGGTCCATCTTGTCACCCTCCAGAAGACAGAAACAGGCTCGTCCCAGCAGATGGTTCTGGTTTAGACATCAAAGACATTCTATTTCCATTATTCACATTAAAATGATACCCATAAGCACTGGTAAGAGGCCATTCCGAAGGTAGAGTTAAGGTTATTTTTAGAAAAAATGTTGTCTTAAATTAGCTTTACACTGTAGAGACAACCATGACATCTTAATATCTAGCAGCGAAACCACACCTTACCTGGTCATACATAATAATCTTATCTGCCATGGTGTAGAGCAGGGTGGCCTGCGTGATGAGTTCTTTCTTTGCATCTTTGTTTTTCTCTTTGCGCGCTTGCTGGACATAATATGCTGCTAAAGTGTCCAGGCAGGTCATCTGGTCTTTCTCGTGGTCTCTGTAGTCGAGATTTCCATCGATACGAGCTGCCTCAAGCAACTTAACAAAGTCCTCAGTTTTGCCCTGTTTATAGTACTCCAACTGTCAAGACAATGTACAGATTATGCACAAACATGTATTCAAAAGACAGTTAACTCTTCAGATAGTTTGACCATAATACTTTTTTATCGAATAATCTGTGCATTACTGACTCGACAGAATTTAATACACTATGACTTCAAGATTGAAGATAGAATCCATCACAACATTTCTAATTGCATCTCATGCATTTAAAATGCATGAGATTCTCTACATACTTTGATTAAGGATTGTGCTATGCATGTACGAAATATTCCACACACTGTATGAACTTCCGTGTAACTTTCAACACATGCGCCATGACAACGATTTATGTGCTGTGTGGCACTCTGACTGCAACGAAACTGAATATACATTCGCATGAATTAATAAATTTAACTACAAAAGTATACGCATGCAGCCAAGCGAAAAGTATTAACACTATATTTCAGTTGTACAGGCGGTTCTGTTGACTTACTGCCAAAGCGATCCAAATGTGAAGCTGTGTATGCTCCTGCTTTAATATACTGATAACCTCATCTCCTTCTGGTAGCTGATCAAAATCAAGCTCAATGACCTGAAAATTACAAGTTGGGAGTGTTACGTCACACAAAACAATGTCTGATATTTCATTTTACACTGTTTAAATTACAATAAGTAAGTTAGAATTAAGGGTAAACTGTGAGTCCCACTGTATACTGCTAATGAGAAGCTAGGTTAGCATACAACGCTAACTGCGGTCTTTCACTTTCTTAAAACATTTAACAAGCAAGCAACTCTTCAAATTGTACAGTGTTTTTACCTCGTCCGTATCCCGTAAAGGGATCTCAATGGAACCCCGAGACATCTCGATAAACAAAAATCAGCCGGCGTTGGAGTTATTAGAAAATAAAACGGTGCAGCTCTGCGTTTGACTGTTAGCTATCTCATGCTCCCACTGCTACTAACACAGTAGTGATGTGTCGGTCGCGAACGAAACGGCTCCGAGAGCCGGCTCGTTGACATGAACGACGGGAGCCGGCTCCTGATTGGACGAGAGCCGGCTCCTAATTGTGAGCCGCTTCGCTTCCCTCTCTCTCTCTCGCTTTCTCTCTCTCTCTCTCTCTCGCTCCCTTCAAGCCGCATTTGATTGGCCGATATGTGTGGTGTCGTCTCCGTGTCTGCGCTGAGCAGAGGGGGGAGGGGCTGGAGTCACACACACACACACAGTTGCACAGCACGCAGCAAGCGCATGCACACAGGAGAGGAGGGAGGGAAAGGAGTTACGAGGGAGAAAGAGAGCAGGTCCCACAACGCTGCAAGAGGACAGGAAAGGTAAAAAGATGTGCGATAATAGGAAAAGGAGCAAAATAAGGACTCACTTTTATGTTATTGATACTTCTAAGGCAAAATGTAGGGTCTGCAAGGCAAAGATTTCTTATAGAGGTGGCTCTACAAACAACTTGCACAGGCACATGAGAACTGTCCATCCAGTAGTTCAATTAGAGGAATAAAAACAAGCAAGTGATGTCAGTGATGGTGCCAGTGTGTCAACTGAAACTGTTCCTGCAACCTCAGTGTCTACAGCATCTGCTAGTACTCCTGCTCCACCACAACCAGCTAAATTTACTACTCTGAGCTCTCTGAGCCAATTTTTGCCAAAGTCTCTGACCACAGCAAGGCAGAAGACCATTGATAAAGAACTGGCCAAAATGATTGCATGTGACTTTCATCCATTTTCAGTTGTTGATGACAAAGGATTCAGAGGATTTATTCATGCACT
>OMPJ01034533.1:0-34333 GCA_900312935.1 Carapus acus | reverse complement strand
ATCTCTCTCTCTCTCTCTCTCTGTCCGTCCGTCCGTCCGTCCGTCCGTCCGTCCGTCCGTCCGTCCGTCCGTCCGTCCGTCCGTCCCTCCGTCTATCTATCTATCTATCTATCTATCTATCTATCTATCTATCTATCTATCTATCTATCTATCTATCTATCTATCTATCTATCTCTCTCTCTCTCTCTCTCTGTCCGTCCGTCCGTCCGTCCGTCCGTCCGTCCGTCTATCTATCTATCTATCTATCTATCTATCTATCTATCTATCTATCTATCTATCTATCTATCTATCTATCTATCTATCTAGTGTGTATTTACACACACACAAAAACACACATAAATACATGTACTAGAAATACAGGAACATCACACATTTATGTCTATATACAGTATGTGTGTGTATACCTCATTAATTTTTTTCTTGCTGACAATGGACACAGACATGCACACACGCATGCACACACGCGCTACACGTATATGTACTGTAAATAATAATGGATTCTGACTTCTTTCTTTGGAGTCGCAGGTCTGTTTACCACATACATGGGGAAAAAAGTTTAAGAGATATTAATTATCATGTGTTAATGTTGGCAAGTATTGTTAATCATTTTCATGATGTTCATCCCACTTAAGTTGTCACAGCTACATACAACAGATATATGAGTGCTGCAAAAATTGAGGTGAAGTCAACACATGCAGTCTTTTTTTAGACTATGGATCAAAACATATACAGTATGTTGTAATATCTGTAGTTGTTGATCAGACACATGCAAGCAATCTATTTTAAAGATCTGAATTATATGTTCTGATACATGATATCCATCAATCCATCCATTTTCTGCCGCTTATCCGGGGCCGGGTTGCGGGGGCAGCAGTCTCAGAAGGGAAGCCCAGACGTCCCTCTCCCCAGACACCTCCTCTAGCTCCTCTGGGAGGACCCTGAGGCGCTCCAGCTGGGAGACATAGTCCCACCAGCGCGTCCTGGGTCTTCCTCGCGGCCTCTTCCCAGTTGGACATGCCCGGAATACCTCCCTAGGAAGGCGTCCGGGAGGCATCCGATTTAGATGCCCGAACCACCTCAGCTTGCTCCTCTTGATGTGGAGGAGAAGCGGCTCTACTTTGAGCTCCTCCCAGGTGGCAACTCCTCACCCTATCTCGTAGAGTGCGTCCCACTCTACGGAGTAAACTCATTTCGGCCGCCTGTACCCGAGATCTTGTCCTTTCGGTCATACCCCAAAGTTCATGGCCACAGGTGAGGGTAGGAACGTAAATCGACCGGTAAATCGTGAGCTTTGCCCTCCGGCTCAGCTCCTTCTTTACCACGACGGACCAGTACATCGACCGCATCCCTGCCGCCGCTGCACCGATCCGTCTGTCGATCTGCCGTTCTATTCTACCCTCACTCGTGAACAGGACCCCAAGATACTTAAACTCCTCCACTTGAGGCACAATCTCGTTTCCAATCCAGAGGGTGCTAACCACCCTTTTCCGGTCAAGAACCATGGCCTCCGATTTGGAGGTGCTGATTTTCATCCCTGCCATCTCGTACTCGGCTGCAAACCGCCCCAGCGCACGCCGGAGGTCCTGATCTCAGGGTGCCAACAGAACAACATCGTCTGCAAAAAGCGGCGATGAGATCCTGTGGTCCCCAAACTGGACCCCCTCCGGACCCTGACTGCGCCTAGAATCCTGTCCATATAAATGATGATCAGGACCAGTGACAAAGGGCAGCCCTGCCGGAGGCCAACATGCACTGGGAATACGTTTGACTTACTGCAGACAATGCGGACCAAACTCCTGCTCCGGTCGTATAGAGACTGCACAGCCCGTAATAAGGGGCCATGAACTCCATACTCCCGGAGCACCCCCCACAGAGCACTGCGAGGGACCCGGGCGAATGCCTTCTCCAAGTCCACAAAGCAAATGTGGACTGGTTGGGCAAACTCCCATGATCCTTCCAGTATTTTGCGGAGAGTACAGAGTTTGACCAGTGTTCCAAGGCCAGGACCGAATCCGCACTGTTCCTCCTGGATCTGAGGTTCCACTATCGACCACATTCTCCTCTCCAGTACCCTGGCATAGACTTTCCTGGGGAGTCTGAGGAGTGTGATCCCTCTGTAATTAGAACACACCCTCCGGTCCCCTTTCTTAAACAGAGGGACCACCACCACGGTCTGCCAGTCCAAGGGCACTGCATGCATGATGATTATATTGCATCTCCTGAAATATTTGACAGCTGCAGTAGGATAAGGAGTGCAAATATGTTATAGACAGAAAGATGTTATAATGTCTAAACAAGATAAATTCGTCAAAGTCTGTATACTGATGCAAAGCCACCAATTCAATTCCCTGTGTATTTACTAAATGTAACAACTCTCACTGAACAACTGCTGTCAGTGACAGCTTTCAGTGTCAAAGAACAATGTTAATGAGTTTTTGTGGCAATCTATGGTGTTAGTGTTTTGAAATGTTTTGGCCACAAAGATGTTTTCAGGCAGTAATGACTAAGATGCGCTGTTTTGAAGCCACGTGACTTCCAAAACACAATAATGCTGCATGATATTGCTAGTTCTTTTCAGCAGAAAGAGGAGTAGATTGGTGGTCCCCAACCTTCATTGCGCCAGGGACCGGTTTCATACCAGAGGATATTTTCATGGACCGGCAAGGTGTTATGGATAGTTAGTGGAAGTGACGTGCAAGCTAGCAGCTAGCTGTTTCCGCACGTAGGTTCAGGTCTAGAGGATATGATTTATATATGAATCAAAATATGAATTAACATATGTGAGCGAGGTAAGAACATGACATACGTCAATGACGAGTCGTGGACAGATGTAACGGAGGGAATCCGGTTTTATTCCAAAATAAAAAAATGTTCATAATCAGATTATACATAAAACGGAAATATAGTTAAGAAAGTATCCTTTCCCTGCGACACGGTACCTATTGACCCACAGACTTGTACCGGTCTGTGGGTCAATAGGTACCGTCAATAGGTACCGTGTCCCCCGCCTGGGGTTCGGGGACCACTGGAGTAGATGGTTGGTTTTGCTATATGGTTGTGACCAAATAGATAAGAAAGTGCATGATGTTCTTTAGGTGAGATGTAAATCCAGATGAAACAGCAGAAACCTACATATCTTGAATCATGCAAAAATAGAATTTCAGAAAACCACCACCCTCTTTTGCATTCATCCATCCAGGTTCATTTCATTCCAGGTGAACCTTTCAAAAATCAGAAGCAACCCATGAAATCTGTCACAGCATCGAATTTTGGAATTCGATTCTATGAATTTTGTATAATTTAGTGTGGATATTACACCATCAAAGAAAACAGACATGAGAGATTTTTCTTTTTTTTTCTTTTTCCTGTATGGTTTTATTGATGTTACGATTGCATTTTTTGTGAAATATGAGTAAAAGCACAAATTACGGGTGATACTAATGCTCTTGCAAGTACTCTGACTCAGCTCAACGCAGAGGCGTTTTCTCTATATGTGTTTGCAAAGCGTAGCTAAGTAGGGTAGGACGGATGTAGTTTGATACTTGGATGTAGCTGTCACTGTAATTAAAAGCAGAAAGAAGCAGTCTTACATTCTATGTCCAGATTACACTTACAGGTAATATGAATACAACCCCCTCAAACAGCAAATATTAATGTGACTTTGATTTGCCCTCTAGAGTTTAGCTTGGCTCCCAAGATGCACACTATTGACAATTGCTGTATCCACCTAAACACAGCACTGCTGCCCTTTGAACTACTTTGAACATCAAACACACTGAATGGATTACAGTGCCACAGTAGAGCACAGGCTGCGTCTCACTGGTGCAGCCACCTCTGCTTTGCTACTGTGCACAGCCATCAGAATTTCAAAATGGGACTGAAATCTCAATTTTAAACCTAACAACCTAACGATCAGATGAAATGGACAGAAGAGAATATGTACACTGCAAATACTGAAACCCAACAGTCTGTCAGTGAAAACTATATCATCTGATTATTGAAATATCAATAACAACAAATGTGACTAAGCAAATCATGCACACATTGTTGGACTCAAATACTGTGCTTAACATGAACACATCTGATGAAGCATATGAGAAAAATCTACTTGTGAAGGACATGCAACTTACTCCAGCAGTGATACCGGCAAGAAGAAATGTTAATTTTGCTTGATTCACGCAATAAATGTACATTGCTTTCGAATTAAGAAGTGACGCGAAAACCAACAGAATTTATTTTCTGGGAAAATAGCAATACTAGGTTGTAACTGCATGTCTCTAGTTGTGTTTCTGTCAGTTTCCAGCACCAAAACAGGACACCATGATTTCAAGGCTTATGGCGTTTTCTGTTGAGTAACTACAATGCGAAAATAAGAAGTTGATGAATATTCATGCCTTTGGAGGCAAATTGTCCTTGTAATTCAATGCAATCTTATCACAATTTTTTGCTTGTCCACCGCATATTGATGTGCTGCCTTATCGCCTCTTCAACTACATTTGCCTCAGGACATCAGTTCTAGCAGTTAGGATGGCTAATTCCTCCATGGTCATGTTGATTGCTTTTCAGACAGGAGACACCGTAGTTTTCCATTTTAAGTATGAAGTGCTGCGTTATAACTGCTACCATGTCATGTGTAAAATGTCTTTTTTGATTAAGATAAAAATGGATTATTATGAGAAATATTCATACATGTACGTGTATGTGCATGAGGACAAGGGATTGCTTAATAATTCAAACTAATGTAGCGTGGTGTGATCCTAATGATAATGGTAATGATAATGGTAATGAAAAAATGTCACCAATCTAAGTTCTTTAAGCTCCCCCAAACCTAGATTGAGACCGACACGAACCTTGCTCTTCATATGCATTCTTAAATTTTCAATCATCATCATGATGTTTATAAGTTTGGTGCTGATAGTTCTTTCTTTTGCCCATCTCATGTTAATCAAAGCACAGTTAACAGCGTAATGCTTCATATGCAACTGATATAACTGCAAGATGTGTGAGAGCAGGATCATTGACACAGATGAGCTGTGCAGTTTGTCTTTTCTGGTTTTAAGATGTGCCGTGACACATGCCTCTGTTTGTTCAAAACTCTGATCCCATTTCTGTCTTGCTGATAAATAAACCAAACTAATCAGTTAACATTGGCTATGTGGTGCATTTAATACAGATTTAAGCCTTCAATGTTTGCTCCAACATTGCCTCTCTAGACTAATTAGGAATGTATGATTTTGATATGTGTTTTTTTGTGAATCTTTTTTGTG
Organism: Carapus acus; assembly: GCA_900312935.1. Classification (NCBI taxonomy): domain Eukaryota; kingdom Metazoa; phylum Chordata; class Actinopteri; order Ophidiiformes; family Carapidae; genus Carapus; species Carapus acus. The sequence goes on along the minus strand of OMPJ01034533.1, from coordinate 29,066 downwards.
AACACTGCTTTAGTGGAGGGAGAGGAGCAATGGAATGAGAGAATGTTGACCGAAACTATTCTGTCAGTCTCACATTTATTCACTGTGCTTTGGTTGGTTTGAATGGGGGTACCTCTTCTATGGAAAGAGGGTCTGAGCCTCCTCTTTTAATTCCGGCTCCTTTCATTTTGCTGCTATTGTTGGGAGTACTCAGTTACCCTTGTTTCCATAGTAACGCCTACTTATGAGAAGACGTTCATATTTGTCAGCTTCAGGGACAAAGAAACAAGATGTGCTGGGGACCGTGAGATGGAGCCATATCAAATGAAACAGATGATGCTGTGATTGTGATGGCGATGTACTTTGCAAGGGCAATATATGGACATCCACACCTTGCGACTTTCTTTAAAAATAATGCCCCTTGTTTCACTGCTCTCTCCACTACTTGTCCCTCTCTTGTTTGTGTCTTATTCATTGATTTATGGAGACAATTACAAGCCACTGAACACTCACAGGCTAAAAAATCACCATCATCATCAGATTACCTGTGTTGCTGGCAACAGGGCTGTCACAGTAGTAGAATGGCGCAGATACTCTGTGCGTAACATCTGGAGAACAGGTTTTATATTATTTTTCCCTCCGTCATGTTGTTTGTTATTGTCTTCTTTTCAACCTGTCTTGTTCAGAAACTACGAAAAACATACATTCCCTTGAGTAATTAACTGTCTCATTCTCCTGAAGGAGAAGGACCCCTCATTGGAGTTGGTCTCCAGCATGCCCATTTCATGACACAATGACCATATCTGTTATGGTCATTGTGTTATAGTCACTGTATAACCTCTTTGATTTATCCATATACTTTGAAAGGATGGACTCTTAAGACATTTGAAAATCCCAAATTTTTCCAAAAATTGGAACAAATCTCAGGACATCAGGTCATGTAACAACAATGCTGACAATCAAAAGTCATCACTATGAAGCTTTCAGATGAGGTGAAAAGAAAAAAGGGTCCCTTCTGCACTGACTGTATTGTTATCTTTTAGGAGGTCTATCCAACACTCCACCTCAATAGCTATTGAAGTTTGTATGTTCTTGCAATCACCATTCCTAGATTTCTTCCATACACATGCTGCACAGTATCCACTGTGGGAGGAGCAGACCTTATGAATCTGCCAGGGTAGACAGCCATGAAGATTGTGATGGTTTCAATCATTTATGTGTTGTGTTAATATTGACATAATGTGTTTTTTAAATGTCATTCGGAACAGCATGTTATAATGCAGTTAAATCTGTTCAACTTTGAATGATTGTTGTCTGCCTATTTGTATTTATGATAGATGCGTGCTTCAAACAAGTTAAGGCCCTTCACAATTGCTCTTGGGAGAGAAATTATGAGACCTGTATTGAATTGAATTGATCCTTGATTTGTAATGCATGGCTGCCAGTGTATACACCTTCGCCTTTATCATCTGGTGAAGAATGACAATTGTTGAGAAATTTTGATGTGAAGAATGTATTTAAAGAATGAAAATACATACAGTATATATTGGTATGTGCGCACGCACACACACGCACGCACGCGCGCACACACACACACACACACACACACACACACACACACACACACACACACACACACTTCATATAAATTGGGTGGGCCAAAGGTAGGGTTACATTTAACACTCAAATATTTTATCCTTTATTATAAATTTAGTCATTTATTCACATATATTTACATAAATCATATTTACATACTAGACATTTTACATTGAACATTCAATTTCTCAAGTGCTCAAAGTGTCCACCCCCCCTCAACCTTGCAACAATCATTCGAATCTGTCCAAAACATTCTGATACACAGTACGACACAAATTCAGATCTCCATCAATTTCCATGAATGCATCTGAAAAGTAATCTTTAAATTCATTGACTGTGTGGGGATTTCTCTAATAAACCTTGCTCTTGACTACACCCTACAGAACACGGGATCAGTGTTTTTTTCTATAACTTACATCTAAAACGTGATAAGGTGTTAAGGTGAAACAGATAATGGAGTAACTGTAACCCTACTTTTAGCCCACCCTGTATATTTACATACCACATATAATGTATGTGTATGTGTATGTGTAAATACACACATCCACTGATACTGATACTCATCATGATACTGAATATTAGAATGATGTCAATGATGATCGTAATGATGATCAGAATCATAATTCAAATGGTGGGTAGCTGAAGTGTATGAGAATTTTCCACTGCTCTTCAATTTCATTTTCATTCTAATTGTGCAAAAAAAGATCTTTTTGAATAGGCTTTTCCTCTTCTTAGACGAAAATGTCAAAAGGTCACCTTCCTTCATGATGGAATCTCTCCTCCATTTGAAGAAACAAGTCATCCTCATTTAAAGTGCTGCTACATAAACAGCTACATAAACAGTTGAATAGGCTATTTACAGTTGTATCACAGCCTTTGACGATCTGGATACATTTGTGAAAGAGAAAGTTTCCAATGACAGGTGGAGGGCGTAGATGTTTCTATGCCATTTGCTGGAATGTGAGATGTAATGAAATGGACTTGATTATCTAATTAATGTGTGTTTATCTCGATTTATCATTTATCAACAGTGCGTACGCACAAAAATGTGCGCACGTAGGGCGTACGCACATTCTAAAACAAAGTATGACATTTACCAATTCGAACTTGTGCATAGAAATGTGTGTAAACCTACGCACACCTCTGACCATGCGTACGCACAACATCCAGTGGTAGAACAGCAAAACTACAAATAGAGTCCATACAAAGTGTCAGGCGATCTCAAACTCCTCACCGGTTCCCGTTCCCTCTAATAATGAATAAATGAATGAATGAAGGAAGGAAGGAAGGAAGGAATATTCTCAATTAGTAGCAGATGCATTGAATAATTGGTGTGACAAGCCATAAAAAGCAGCTGTGACAGAACCCGCTGAAAACACTTTAAACGCACCATGGCCTGGCTGGCTCTGCTTGCAGATTTAGAGCACCGTGTGCTACGCAGGGAGCGCGTTTTCAGAGACGCACAGAAGTGTTTGCTGAGAGGACAGAGTTCCTCCTCAGCAGGTATCGCTTCCCAAAACATATATTGATGGATCTGTGCCGTGATCTACAACCTATGTTGAAGCGGGAGACAAAACGCTCCAAAGCTATCCCAGTACACATTCAAGTTGTGTCCATCCTGGGAGTCTTGGCCACCGGGACATTTCAACAGGAGATTGGAGGCATATGCGGTATCTCACAGCCAACGGTCGGTAGAATCATGCTGAATCATGTTGAAGGCAATCATTTCTTTAGCCACGGACTACATTCAATTCCCGTTTGAACACCACCAACAAATAGATTTCAAGCAGGCATTTGATGCCATCGCTGGATTTCCCAACATCATAGGTGCACATGTCACTCCCAGGGCACCATCACACAATGAATTTAATTACGTTAACAGGACAAGATATCATTCTGTGAATATACGAATAATCTGCGGTTCCATTATGACCCTTTTGAACGTTGTAGCCTGGTGGCCCGGAGGGACACATGACTCATTTATTTTGTGAAACAGCTGTGTGGGTGAGCAACTCCAGTAGAGGATGTTTCTCTTCTGTGGGCTGCAATGCGATCTTGATGTCACTTTTCTGCCATCGACCTCTCGGCCAACCCAACAGCGTTTACGGCTATTGCCACCTTCTCCCAAGATGCAGTTTTGGTTCTTGAAGACATACTTGAATTTAGCGATCCAAATAATTGTTGCTGGTGGTCCTCTACTTCGCTGACAAGAACATCCACTTCAGTGCCTGAAAAGTTCCTGTTCTTCGCCTTTTTCTCCATGTTGCCTGTTTGGGGGAGAATATGCAGTAGTGTGTTTATAAGGGGATTGTCCCTACCATATATGGTCAATTTAGGGTGTTTCTTCATGCAAACAACCTCAAACCTGCACGAGCGTGCCAGTTTCGCACAGGTGACAGTTATCAGCGCCGATTGCGTACGTGTATGTGTGCGACCGGTCTCCGCACGTTTAGTGATTGTGGATTTTTTTGTACTTTTGGGTTGTCTGCACGATCAAAAATAGAACCCTCTCTGAGCACAGTTGGTAAAAACACAAAAATGTGAATGACCTGAAGTTTTTTGTCACTGAACTAAGATGAAACTGAGGCTGTACATTTTGTATTGACACAGCTACTCTTGATGCACTACTGTAAAAAATCTAGGGGGTTATCTTTGATCAAGATATGTCATTCAACTTGTACATATGTCGATTGTCAAAAACCACCTTCTTCGACCTTCGTAACATCACCAAGGTTCAGTTCATGCTGTCCTTAAAAGGTGCTAGAAAACTGGTTCATGCTATTTTTGCTTCCAGGCTGGATTACTGTAATTCTCTGATATCAGGCTGTAGCAACAAGGTGCTGAGGCCTCTCCAGTTGGTTCAGAATGCTTCTACACGCGTATGGACAGGAACTAAGAAAAGATACCACATTCTCCTGTGTTAGCTTCTCTGCACTGGCTGCCTTCAAATCAAAATAAAATCCCCCTCCTCACCTAAATGATGATCAGGCACCATCATGTCTTAAAGATTTGGTGGTGCCTTATCATCCAACTGCAACCCTGCCATCCCAGAGAGCAGGGCTACTTAGGATCCCTAGAATTTGAAGAGGTAGAATGGAAGGCAGAGCCCTTTACTGTCAGGCTCCTCTCCTATGGAACAATCTTCCAGTTTCAGTCCAGGGGGCGGACATCCTCACTACTTTTAAGAGTAAGCTTTCCTTTTCAATAAAGCTTATAGTCAAACGTAATTATGCTGTTACAGATTAAGATGGTCGAGGGATCTCTCATGGTGCACTGAGCCTCTTTCCATTCCTCCTACTCTCTCTCCTCCTCCTCTCTCTCTCTCACCTGTCTTCATTCATGCCTGATTCATGCATGTTACAAACTCGGCTTCCTCCCTGGAGTGTTTGTGTCTCGTGCTTTGTCAATCGATTGCTGCCGGAGCATGACCACTGATGACTGATGACTGCTGTCATGATTGACCACTAAAGCGTCTGGGCCCTGCTCCTGATCCACATGCCGAATTACGATTAGTCTGTAACTTTATCTTTGAAAGTGCCTTGGGATAACTTCTGCTATGATTTGGCGCAATACAAATGGAATGGAATGGAATTGAATTGAATTGAATTAAATTGAAAAGAGAGATGACAGGACAGGCCCATGGACAGGCTCATGAGCATGAAGCTAGAAATTGAAGGAGTATTGTCAGATGTTGTCAGTGTGTATCCCACACAGGTTGGAATGCATTTTTGAAGAGAGAGAATTAAGTTGGATGAACCTTTGGAGAATGTCCCCAAAGGCAAGAGAATATAGGGGCTGACCTCAATGAACATGTTGGAGAGGGGAGCACAGGGGCAGAGGAGGTGCTGGGTGGATATGGTGTTAAAGAGAGGAACTTGGAGCGACAGATGACACTGGATTTTGCAAAAGGGATGGAAATGGCGGAAGTCCACTCGTATTTCCAGAAGAGCGAAGAGCATATCATTATTCAAAACACTGCAGAAGGGTGTACACAGGTAGATTACTTACGTCTGAGATTGTAGAGTGGTGCCAAGAGACAGTAGCAAGAGAAAGCAAGGCAGCATTGATTGATGAGTAGGATGACCTTAGTCACAAAAAAGAGGAAACGAGTGAAAGCAAAGCAAAAGATAAAATGATGGAAACTGAGGAGGGAGGAGTGCTGTCAAGAATTTGGGAAGGTTTTAGCAACAACTGGGAGAGTACAGCGGCAGAGTGCACTCTCGCAGAGTATGTCCATCCACCCGACGGAGGAAGCTTATTTTTGCCGCTTGTATCCGAGATCTTGTTCTTTCGTTCATGATGCAAAGTTCATGACCATACCTGAGGGTAGGGACGTAGATTGATTGGTAAATAGAAAGCTTTGCCTTTCGGCTCAGCTCCTTCCTCACCGCAACGGACATGAACCGCATCACTGCCGCTGCTGCATTGATCCATCGGTCGATCTCCCGCTCCACCCTAACCTCACTCGTGAACCTCCACTTGAGGCAGGATCTCATCTATGATTCGGAGGGTGCAAACCACCCTTTTCCGGTCAAGAACTATGGCCTCAGATTTAGAGGTTCTGATTCTCATCCCATCTCACACTGGGCTGCAAACCGCCCAAGCACATGCTGGTCCTGATCTGAGGGCGCCAGTAGGACAACATCATCCACAAAAAGCAGCTATGAGATCCAGTGGTACCTAAACCGGACCCCCTCCGGCTCCAGGCAGTGCCTAGAAATCCTGTCCATATAAACTATTGAACAGGACTAGTGATAAAGGGGAGCCCTGCCGGAGGCCAACACGCACTGGAAACGGGTCTGATTTACTGCCGGCAATGCAAGCCAAGCTCCTGCTCCGGTCGTACAGAGACCGCACAGCCCTTGGTAGGGAGGCAATGGACTCCATGTTCCCGCAGGACTCCACACAGAGCACCACGAGGGGCCCGGTCGAATGCCTTCTCCAAGTCTGCAAAGCACAAGTTGGCCGGATTTCCCAGCCTCCCTTGGGATCTGTTTGAAGTTCTCCCTGAGGTGGGAGTTGAAGATGTCTCTGACCGAGGGCTCTGCCAGACGTTCCCAGCACACCCTCACAATGCGCTTGGGCCTGCAGGGTCTGTCCGGCTTCCTCCCCCACCAGGGGATCCATCTCACCACCAGGTGGTGATTGCTGGACAGCTAAGCCCCTCTCTGCACCCAAGTACCCGAGACATGTGGCCAGTGGTCAGATGATACAATTACAAAATCCGTCATCGACTTCTGTGACATTTCATGCTTCTAAAGCCAGGTGATTTGTCGGGGATTAGGTGGTGAGGCCGTGGTTACTTACCTGGGGAAACAGGTGGGACAAGGACAAGTGCGGCCCGTGGCGGCTTAAGTACAGGCTATCTTGGATTTACCTGCGCCAGAGATCTGTTGACAGTTGCGCCATTTTTTGGGGATGTGAAATCTTTGCGAGTGTTGTGGCATTCCTCGTTTTTTCGGACTGAGGCCGAACGAGCCCGATGGGTGGAGACTCAGCCACCAGGTGTTCGCTGTTGAGCACCAACCCAGGGCCTGGCTCCAGATTGGGGCCCAAGTGATGGCACGATTTGTGCTTGCTCCTGCTGGATAATTGAGCGCCGTGTAAGTGAGGAGAAGGATTTCAAATTGTAATCTCGATTGTATTGTCACCCAGTGCAGAGAAGTGTGGAGATGTGGTCTCTTTACTTAGTTCCTGTAAGTATACATGCTGCAGCATTCTGAACCAGCTGGAGAGGCTTCAGTGTCTGGTTGCTGCAGCATGCTCATCAAGAATTACTTTAATCCAGCATGGAAGTAACAAAAGCATGAACTAGTTTTTCAGTATCCTTCAATTACAGCATGTGCCTAACCTCAGCGATAATATGTAAATGAAATAAGGAGATTCTTGACATTTATTTCAATGTGAGCGTTCAGTGACAGATCTTGATCGAAGATAACTTTGATGGTGGTGCTTGAGGCACAAGGACTTTCTGAGGTGCTCTGGACCAACAAGTTAGTCAGTTATTGTCATCCATGTTTTTCTGTCCCTATGGCAAGCCTGAAGTTTAGCCAGATAGTTGCTTGCCTCATGCGTCACTGATAGATACAGTTGTGTATCCTCAGCATAGCAATGAAAGTTGATAGGGTGTTTTCTTTTGATACCACCTATAGGTAACATATATAGTGTGAACAGAATCAGTCAGAGTACGGAGCCCTGTGGAACTCCATATCTAACCCTAGTGTGCACAGAATACCTGTTAACATATCCAAATTGAGGTCCATCTGATATACAGTACATGATTAAATAATGTGGTTCCTTTGATGCAGATCACATCTTCTAGCCTCTGTAGAAGAATCTTATGGTTGATGGTGTCAAATGAAGCACTGAGATCTAGAGGAACATGCACAGAAGTGAGACCTTTATCGGAAGCGGTTAAGAGGTCATTTGTTACCTTTACCAGTGCCGTCTCGGTGCTGTGATGCACTCTGAAACCTGACTGAAATTCCTCAAATAAACGATTGTCGCATAATGGTTTGGCAACAACTTCCCCCAGGATCTTGGAGAGAAAAGGAAGATTCAAAGCTTTATTGTCATATATACAGTAAAGAAAAAACGAAAAACGAAATTCTTACTTTGCTGCCCTGCATGGGATGCTGCGCGTAAGGAATTCTAAGACAAATTAATTAAATAAAGACGTTCTGATACTGTGAGGGCCCCCATGTTCATAGTGATGCTGGCCGAGGTCCTGTTCCCAGTCCTGACAGACTGAGGTCTGCCTGTCAGGAAGTCCTGGAGCCTGTCGCAGAGGGTGGGATGTAGTCCTAGTTCAGCCAGGTTGTGGGTACGTTTGTTCGGGAAGAGTGTATGGGCCGAGCTGTAGTCAATAAAGAGTATCCTGATGTAGGAGTCTTTATTTTCCAGGTGGGACAGGGTATTGTGGAGGGCGGCTGCAATGGCATCTGAGGTAAACCTATTGTGCCTGTAGGCATATTGCAGGGGGTCGGTGGTGTTTGGTATGCTGCTCTGGATGTGGACCAGTAGGGCTCTCTCAAGGCACTACATGATAATTGGAATGAGTGCTACTGGCCGGAAGTCATTCAGGCAGGATGGGGCATTCTTTTTGGGGAGAGGGAAGATGGTGGTCGCTCTAGAACAGGTGGGGGCAATACGTTAGGTGAGGAACAGATTGAATGTGATGGATGTGAGAACATCAGCCAGCTCATTGGCACATGCTTTGATAGCGCTTCCTGGTATATTGTCTGGCCCAGCAGCTTTCCTGGGCTGGATTCTCCTCAAGGCTTTGATTACCTGGGCTGGTGTGATGTCTGGCAGGAGGGAGGGGGGCTGAGTGGCTGAGATGTTTGTGTATTGTGAGGTGGAAGGGAGTTGGGTGGCTGAGGTCTGTGTGTAATTCAGGGTGGTGGGGTGGGGAGGGACTCCCAAAGCGCGCATAGAACGCATTGAGGTTGTCCAGCAGGCTGTCTAGGGAGCCAATGTTGGTGGCTCTGGATCTGATCTTGTAGTCTGTGATATGGTTCAGGCATTGCTACATCCTCCTAGGGTCAGCATGAGGGTAGAACTCCTCCGTCTTCTTTCTATGCTGTCTTTTGGCCGCTCTTGTGGCCTTCTCTAGCTTGTACTTTGCAGCTTTGTACTCAGCTGCATTTCCGGATTTGAAAGCAGCTGAGCAAGCACGCAGGGAGCTCAGTACATCGCTGTTCACCCAGGGCTTCTGGTTGGGAAACTTCCTGACTGGTATGGTGGGTATGATGTTCTCAACATAGGTGCTGATGTACCCAGTCACTTACTCAGCATAGTCTTCTATGCTGATAGAAGAGTCATCCCGGGTGGCTGCAGCCTGGAACACATCTCAGTCAGTTGTCGCAAAACAGTCCAGCAGTGTGCACATAGCCTCTGGCAATTTAATCAGTCTGGTGACAGGGTTTGACCGTTTGAGACCTTGCCTGTAGGTCGGATACAGGAACAAGAGGATATGGTCTGAGTCTCCTAAAGGGGGGCGTAGTACGGCCCGTAGCGCACCACATATGTTGGTATAAACGTGATCCATGGTGTTTTTGCCCCAGGTGGGAATGTCCTTGTACTGGTGATGATTGGGGAGTATAGCCCGTAAATTACACCGATTGAAGTCGCAAGCCACAATAAAACAGCACCGGGATGTGCGGTTTCCAGTGCGCTGGTGACGTTGTGGAGTTCGCTGAGAGCCGCTGTGTAATTGGCATACGGGTGGATGTAAACTGCAGCCAAAAACACACAGGTGAATTCCCTTGGTAGGCAAAAGGGACGGCATTTCAGCAGGAGAAGCTCCAGGTCTGGTGTGCAGAGTTTATATACGGTCTGTACATCCTTGTACCACAAGTCGTTGACATTTACACACACGCCTCCCCCTGATGTCTTACCGGAGGCTGCCGTGCAATCCCCCCGGGACGTTCTCTTGAAGCCAGGTCTTGGAGAAGATGAGAGTGCAACATTCCCTTGTCTCCCTCTGCGATGTGATCCTGGCTCGTAGTTCGTCCTCTACCAGTTCGTCCTCTGCGAATTTGTCCTCTACGAGCCTTCGGCCAGTATTTTGTTCTCTAGGGACCGCATGTTCGCGACCAGGAGGCTTGGGAGCGGTGGTCTGCTTGGACGAGCCTCAAGCCTGGCATGGAGCCTGCCTTTCTTGCCGCGCTTGCGTCGCCGTCCCCTCGACGCTCCCCACGGATCTGCATCCGCCCGTGAGGCCAGTGTCTCATGGTCCTCCTGGGGGTTACGGTGATGGCAATGATGATGGCATATTAATCACATTTAATACAGAAATTCCTGTTAAGGAAAGGACTTCTGTGAGTAGACCAGTTGGAACAGCGTCTAACATACAGGTTGATGGCGTAGCTGAGGAAATCATCTTAGTTGTGTCAGGGTCAAACCCCGATCAACAAGAATGACACAACAGGTGGTGTTCCTTTTACTCGCGAGGAGAGAACGCACGGAGGCAAGCACTCAGTTACAGTCCGTTCACAACGCTCTCTGAGCCTTCCGTACGCCCTTCCTTGTTTTATTGTTACAATCATCAGGGTTATATCGATTTCATGATTAAGCAGACAAGCAAATCATGTGGACAAAGTGTCCGGCGCCTTCAGTCTGGCGCCTAATGACCCAGGAGAGATCTGGTACCTTATCTAGGTGTCACTCTAGGTATTACTCGATGATATGCATACAGAACACAAATGAAAGAACTTTCCCAACAGTTGATACAAGAAGGTCGATAAGGAGTAGCAGTCTAAGGATGGACGAGGTTGTGGGGGGCCTGGGCCCTGGGCCCAGGGCCAGACCCTGTGCATGTCCACAGCACTAATTTTGTTTCTTATTGTTAGAATTTTGTAATTGAAGAAAGTTGAGTCATTACCGTTAAGATCGGCAGGAATACATTAATCAGTAGATTCATGACTTCGAGTTAACTTGGCCAACGTGCTGAAAAGGAGTTTTCCTCTATCAGTGAGGAGTAATAGGAGGCTCTAGCCTTGCAGAGGGCCTTCTATAAGTTCTCAGACTGTCCTGCCAGACTAAGCGCGAGTCATCCAGTTCAGTTGTGCGCCAGATCCTTTCGAGTTTATGTGAGGTTTTCTTTAGTTCACGAGTCTACGTCTTGTACGGAGGAGTCTGTCTCTTTTGTTTTATCGTTTTCTTCTTTAGGGGCACAGCAGCGTTGAGAGTCTTGTGCAGTGAGCTGATGGCATTATCAACAAGCTGGTCTATACTCGAGGGAGTAAGACTATTGAATGACTCCATTGTTGGAGCAAGACCAAGCACAGATGGAATGGCTTCCTTAAATCTAGCTACAGCAGTCTGATAAACATCTCGAGATAACTGTTTTGGTGGGAGGTGTGTGATCGTGCCGACGGAATTCAAAGGTTACTAAGAAGTGGTCTGACAGAACAGGATTATGAGGGAGCTGCTAAAAGCGTCATAATCTTCTGACATCTGTCCAAACACCTTCCCGATTTCCTAATAACACTCCTCCTTCGCCAGTTTTTACTATTTGATCATCGGCTCTGCCCTCACTTGCCTCCTTTTCTTAGGGGACTGAGGTCATCCTCATCATCAATTGATGCTGCCTTGCAGCAGTCCATCCTGGCACTATCTTACAATTTCTTGTTTTATTCAGGTTGCATCTTCTAAACAGGATGTAGTCTACCTGTGTGCACATTCTGTCACTCTTAGAAGACACCCTATGCTCTTTCATCTCCTGGAAAAATCTTTTTTGCAAAATCCTGTACGATATGTCACTGTGAGTTCCTCTCTTTCACACCATATCCATCCAGCACCCCCTCATTCCTGCTGTCCCTTCTTCAACATAACCATTAAGGACTGCTCCAGTGATAAATCTCTTGCCTCTGGGGACACTATCAAGAAATCCTCTTCTCTTATGCAATGCAACCTATCTGTGGGGCATACGTGCCGACAACATTCTACATTACTCCTTCTATTTCTAGCTCCAAGCTCATAACCGTCTGCGACTCTCCTAACCACAAGTACTCTACTCACACTGGGTCCATCTACACCATAGCAGAACGTTATGCAGCACCCTATCGGCTAACAGCACCAGAGGCGGTCGTTTTGAGGCTGGGCAATTACCGATCCTGCATGGCATCATATTATTTCAGATCCTCATATTGATTTATGGAATACATTTTATGGCGGTTGCCAACCAGACGCAACCCTCACCGTTGTACCTAATCGTTGTCATTGTTATATCTACTTTTTGGGATGTTCCAAGTTACCATAGTTAGGAATCAGGAATTAGGAATCTTTCATTGTCATTACAGCAATTGAACTGTGTAATGAAACTAAGGTGCTGCATTCCGGTAAATGTAATACATGGAGAAAAATAGAAGAAACAAGAGAGGATCTATATACAGAAGAAATATAAACACACAATATATACAGTATAAATAACGATATATATAGTAATAGCAGCGCTGATGGGGTGGGAATGTTTTGAAGCTGACCGGAGTGAATGCTTAACACTGACCCGAGTGTTAAGCATTTACTGTAAACTGATCTGATCTAATACTGTTGGGGTGACTTAAGGCAGCTCGGTAAAAGCTGTTCTTAAGTCTGGGTCCTGGAGGATCCTTTTTGCATTTCTCCTGAATGGGAACTGTAGAGTTCTTGCGGTTAGAGGAGAGGGCTGCCAATAATCCTCTGGGCGGTCTGGGTGACCCTCTGGAGTTCCTTCCTCTGTGCTACTGTGCTGTTGGCGCACCATGCACAGAGGCAGAAGGCAGTGACACAATTCCAAAATTCTGAGCAAAGTTTTTACATCATACATACAAAGATGACTGATATAGCAATTCTTGCAACTGAGAGGCTGAGAGCTCTTCACTCTATTTTTTTTTCATTTACGACCAAAAACATTACCAACAGCTCATAACTTCCACAAGTGTCCGAGTTTGCCTTCAACTTTTTAAGTATAGACATATTTGTGAGACGATGTCCTCGACATGGATGCAAGTTGTGCCATTTTTCAGCCTCTTACTATCTGCTGTGAGCTGCCTTTGTATTCTTACCTTTTTCCACACAATTTCTGGCCTCAGTGACTCCTCCGTCATCTTTCCCTTATCTTTGGTTCTTGATGGAAAATAAATACATCATCTCATTCTAGAATACCTCAATTGTATGCTTTTGCTGTGTGAGTCAATTGTTCGATTTGTGCATTGTCTGTTTTCAGTCTGAAACACTCACTAAAGCCTGCAAGTAGAATGGCTAACAGCCTCTGCGTTCTAGGATTTTCTGACAGAAAAATTATTTTGGAAGTTTTTCCTTCAGCACATCAGAACTCATAGATGATGGGGAAACTTCAGCCAGAAGAACTGGACACACAGATAGACAGGCAGATAGATAAGATGGATAGTAATGACAGAGAGAGATGCAGACCGACACACAGACAAAGGCACACAATCTTTTTTATTAATGTTGATTTTTACAACAACCAACCGCCTTTTTTCATACCCTTCTGGTGGGATGGGAGGTAGGCTGATGTGCACAGGTCAGTCCTTTGTAAGACGGGCAATTGCACGAGTACCAACTACATGATGTTATTCTGAGCTCATTCTGTCACTTTGCAAGGCTCAAACCCATATATATCAAACCTGCAGGTGCGCAGACTCTCAGACAGACATGTGGATTCTAGTCAGAGGAAAAAAATGTTGCTCACTCACTAGTGAGCTGTTCACACATTTCCATTGCCACCCTTATTCACTGTAACCTGCTGCATCTTTCCTAGCGTATTGCCTCTGCTTATCCACTTGATACAAGTCCCTCAGATATCCTTAAGCATTCAGGATCTGAAATTTGCTCACCATGCTCGCCCTGATTGTAACCGCTTGGGAGAGCAAATGAGAGCTTGATTCAAAAGGTGGCAACACCATGTGACCATCACATTTGCTTGGCAAATCGGGCATAATACTTCAGGTATCAGGAATTGAGAATCTTTATTGTCATTACAGCAATTTACATTGCGTAGTGAAATTAAGGTGCAGAGCTCTAGTGCATTTAAAAGGGTAGAAAAAAATAAAAAAATAGATATATACAGAAGAAATATACGCAGTAAGTATATAAAGTGTAACAAATAATAGCAGCACTGATGGACTGATTAATCCAGAGTGTTCATGCTGCATGTGGTTGGTCTCATGAGAACACTTCAAATTACTGCTGCAACTGTAACCTACCAGTACTTTGGAACTGTCAAAGGGGAGCAATTGCAGTGGCTTTTATTTCTTGAAATGAAATATTACTGAAAAAATAAGATTTTTTTTCAGCATTCCAATTCTGTTACCTCTACAATTGAAACATTCTGTGAAATGGTATGCTTTGCATCAAATTTTCCTTACAATGTTTTTTCCCCACTGTTTCCGTAGCTTTCATTTTGTAGATTAGGATAGACAAAAAACATTCATTTATCAGCTCAATATCCACAGTTAAGCCTTTTAAATTTGGACCTGGGTGCTTTGACAAAGAGAGTAATGAAAAGATCACTCAAAATACATCTTCCTCAGTACTCTGCCTAAAAAGCAGCACAATTCATTGACTAGTGACTTGTGATTGCAAATGTGATGTGACAACAAGATTTTAAATGGGACCAAAGCCAGTCAGACTTCAGATGAGAATACATTCCAGGTGGTGAAACAAGACAATGCAGTCCTCCAGATCCATCTAGTTAGAAACCTCACATGCATTTATTGAACCCAGATAGCTGTCAGTGACTCTCTAGGGGATATGATGGAAGGAGCTGAACAGAGATATTTTGTGCCACGGGCGATATTCTGTGCACACAGCACCGTATCATCTATAGGTGAAGCTCTGTAAATAGCCATAGCTAATTGTTATAAAATATCATTCTAAAATATATTAGAGCAATTGTGGCCATTCATATTAACTGGATGATTAACTGACGAAGCAGACAAAAATCTAATCAAATCAAAAATTACTCTTCCCTTTCTGCCATGCTAATGGCGAGTATATCATACTGTCAAATCAATTTCCTTCATCTTCGTTTTTTTTTTAATTTCTTTTGGAGATTTGAGATCGTCTTGGAATATTTTCAGCAGATGTGTCGTTATCCATACGTTTATTTGGATATATAAATGGCACAGATTGGTCTGGGCCAGTTACGCAGAGTGTGAGTCAGGGAAATGGGTTCAAATGTGATTCCCGAACCAAAATTAAGTACACAAAACACATGCACACACACTGACATTTGATCCTTTTGAGTGATTCACAACTGATTAGAGAAAAATATGTCCCAACAGACTTTTGCACTGTGACATCTTGCTCCGATTCTGTCACTGAGTCCGCTGAGGTGTAAGTGCCCCACATTCCCGGTTCCATCATCGGTCGATACTCCTCTATAAAAACATACGTAAAATCGGAATTATGTCATTTTATGCAGATTTGGAAGCACAACAACCTTTACAAAAAATATACAGGGTCTAAAATGAGTATCCTCATTGGAAACATACCTTTAGAATAGAGTAGAGTAGAATGCTTTGATTGTCATTGTGTAGCACAACAAAAGAATTATGACACAAAATTATGGGACAGATTTATAGACAGAGGACACCTCGGGACACAGGGCCTCTGTCTGTGCTGACGGGCCCCAGCCTGCTGCAACTACCCGTCTCTCCGCCCATCGCAGGTGTAGAGTGATTGTTCGGGCTGTGATTGTTGCGGTGAGCACTGAGCAGCACTTACCGTGGCGACTCAATTCGGCGTGGCGTGCGGGCCTCGGGAATGGCAAAGTGAGGTAGAATGTATTGCACACCCGGAGTCCCCGACGGCTCCAACCAGTCAAATGCAGACGCTCATAGGTTTGTGGAGTTGGGTCACCGTCCTCTAAAAATAGGCGTTATAATCACTCTAGGTGTAATCATCACGTTGGGGAATATTGCGGTTCTTCTGGTTATTTCCTCCTCCGTAGCTGGCTGGTCTAGGAACTCCAGGTACTTACTGCTGTCTCTCACCGGGGCCGACTCGGCGTTTGGGCTGTTGGTCATGCCGCTGAACCTGTGGGTGAGTCTGATAAAGGACTACAGCGCGGGTCCGGACACATTTTGTCACATTGTGGCCTTTTGCAATGCCACTGTGTACTCCACCTGCATGTACACACTAGCCACAATCAGCCTAGAGCGATACGTAGCAGTGTTTTATCCGCTAAAGTATTCAGCTCTGATGACCAGGAGAAGGACGCTGTTTCTCATCGCCCTGTCCTGGTGCGGGCCCCCGTTCTTACTTTTGCCGGTGTCAATACCGGGTGGCATCATTCAGGTGCATTTTTCCACGGCCTCCCTAGTCTGTAACCCATCCTACTCTACAAACGTTGGATACTCCCTCGCCCTGACGAGCTTAATTTTCTTCCCCTGCTCTATAATCATGACATATGCAAATCTGAGGTTATGGTGCGCCGCAAGGAAACAGTCCCTCAAATTGCGCCAGTATAACGTGTACGCTCGGCGCCGCAGGAGGAACATCGCATCTTGGGTGCTCGTCCCTGTAATGACGGCTTACTACATCTGCTGGACTCCTTGCATGGCAGCTATGATCTACAATGGTGAGCAGGACAGCCAGAGTCCCGTTTTTTAAGTCACACCAGGTTTTATATGAATTCAATTAAATCTGTGTGTGTAGACAAAAATTTTCCCCACCATTGAATTATTATTATTTTTGCAGAGGAGACAAATGGATTTGCACCACATAGGAAGATGGCAAATTGCATTCATAATATCTTTAACTTGGGAGTGCTCAAGAGCACTTGCCACAAACATCAGTTCCTCTAAGGCAGTGCTTCTCAATTATTTTCTGTTACGCTCCCCCTAGCAAGAAGAAAACAATTCGTGCCCCCCCACTCTAAGCCACGACTATAAATTATATAATTTGCCTATAAAATTGTTTTAAGTACACCTCTGCATAAAATATATCCTTATTAACATTAAAGAAAACAAAAAGAAAAATAGTTCAACTTACAACAAAGAATAACTTTGTTAACATTGTTTTTAATCTGTAACAGAAAAGATTTTAAGTGCATCAGTTTGCCTGAAATTAGAAAAAAGATATCCTTGTTTAAACTGTAAACATTTTTGACCGACTTATTGCACCATTTGATACTGAAAGATAAAATAAAATAAAATCAATAAATAATAACAAATTCAAATTCAGTTCAGCAACATTAACTCAGGAGCACAATATATTAAACATTGTAACCTACAAAACAACAATCAAAGCAATTAACTCCTGCGGCTTATCAGCGTGATTGGGGTGTAATGTCTTTAAGTGGCGCCTTAATTTATTTGGCCTCATGCTGTCCGCTGCCAGCATTTTTAGACACAGTAAACACACCGGTTTTTCCTCGTCTCCCAATGTAGTCACAGTGAAGCCAAGCGCTTCATACGCTTTGTCACATTTCATAATCTAAGCTTTCGGGTGACTTTCTTTTGTCTCATTATCATCGTCTCTTTCCGCCTTTCTTTTCATCCCTGTTAAATTTTTTCATGTTGTCTCTTGAGGGTTTGTTTACTGCACTTCATATCGCCTGCTCGGTGCAAAAACAAAAATAAAAAACCCTACACCATAGAGCTAATACTCCTTGTGCACACTCTGACAATGAGAGCTTCACTGCCAACTACTATAGTGGATGTGCAATTACACTTTATTGGAGCATGACAAAAAAAAAAAGCATGTCCCCCGGGGTCACACGCGCCCCCCTGGCCCCCTCCAGGGGGGCGCGCCCCACAATTTGAGAAGCACTGCTCTAAGGGGATTTTTGAATTTGTAACAACGGTTGAGAAGTATTATTGTTATTGTTGCATGTGGGATTTTAGCTCTTTATGTTTTAGTGACTTTTGTTGTTTGATGCTCCAACATATGCTTATCCTGTCAGTCTGCCAGTGGCATGTGGTATACTGTATGTTACCACTTGGTGTAAGTACTTCACTGACCTTGAAAAAGAGGTCAGTTTGGTGAGAATGAGTGTGACAGGCTTACCTACCAATTGCGGCTCTTGCGAATGGTCAATGGGTATCCTGGCTGGGATCTGCTGGTCATCTCAGGGCACAGTGTCACCTCCATTGACCTTAAATAAGACAAGTGACAATAAAGATTAGCAAGTAGTTTTCATTATCCTCTCCGATGCTGAAACAAGACATTGTCTGTAAAATATTAAGTGCACATGAAGTAACATGAAACATAAAAATCACGTTTGTTCACCATTTGTACCCTATTTTCTTGGGTTCAGTGTGCATAGTGTGGTTCCTTTTTTCATGACGATGGATTTCCATAAATATCCACAGATGAATTTCATTACCGAAAACAAACTGATCATATTGTAAAATTTTTGTCATTGAGTATCTCTGTCAGACAGTTCACGATTCTCTCAATTTCCTCCTTTTCCTCAGCCGTCTCGGGATGCTCTGTGACAGAGTGGATTGAATTTGCCGTTGTGTGGTTGCCAGCCTGCAATGGCTTCTTCAACTGCATCTTTTACTTCTGGATCAACCGAAGCTTCCGCAGGAAATTCCTCTTCGTCATGCATAGGGTCTTTCTGACGCTATGTCCCGCATTAGTCCACACCGCTGGGTGTTGCAGTAATCCACAGAAATTGTTTGTATCAGAGATGATGAATGATAACAACAATGTCCAGGAGCGGTCTTCCAGTGTATCCTCTACCTGCACGTTGTGGACCTTGTCTTAGGGTCTTTTGAAGGTACAAGGGATCTCAATGGTCTGTTTTGTGTTGCACAAAAAAGGCGTTGCTTCCCAGCTCTGGCAAGTCAAGCATATACTATATATGCACATCAAAGAAGCACAAGGAGAGGGGTTAAGAATTAATGAGCTGCAGTGTAGATATACTGACAGAGAAATCCACAGGGCTGTTGGGCCACAGTGATATATAAGGTATAATTCTTGTAAATTCTAAATCATGAAGCAATTTTTGAATACTTTATTTTAGTTTTTATCCAATTTTTCTCAAACAGCGCTGTACACATTTAGTAGAACACCATGATAGTTGATAACTGATGGATTCCCTAGTTTTACTCATGCAGTGTTGTCAGGATACTTCGCAAAGAACACCTCTTTAACCACATTTTACTTATTTTACACTCAAACTGCTAATAATCAAACAAAAGGCATGTTACATATGGTGAAAAATCACTTTTATTTTCCTATTAAGATCTGATAATAAACAGGCATTAAATGTCACCATTACACTTGTTAGAGTCATTGAAACAGTCCTCTCTCCTTTCAACTGAGACTGCCAGGAAGACGTACTCATACCAGGTGAAACTAACTTTTTAAGCTACAGCAGTTCAGTGAATGCAAGAGCAAATAGTAAAAAATCTTGTACTTTTCAGGAAGGTCACAACATTTGTGAGCGAATGATTTTTTGGGTGATATCAGTCATTTGTGGCATTAATTTTATGACCTACCTCCCAGTATCTCAGGGCTTTAATTTGGCATTGCTGCTGTTGTCTACAGTGTTTACAACCTTGGCAATGATTTGATTCTTTTTTGTTTTAATTAAAGTTTTAAATCAGTTAAAAGCCAGTCGATGTCTTGAAAACAGAAACATATATCAGAAGACTGAAATCTAAACTATGCAGTTTTACTGCACTCATTTTAGCCCTGAGGGTGGTCTTTGATTGTACCATCATAACTGTTCTGGTAATGGCATATAACCCCACAAACAGTGTCGAGCGAAAGAGAATGTCTTCTCAGTACATTTAGTAAATTATCTGTATGTTAAGTTTTGTGTGGTTTTTTTTTAAAGATACTTAATGTTTAGCTGTATGTAAAAATTCTGATTATGTATAAAAATGTTACTTTTGATAGTGTTACAAATGTATCTAATAAAGATTTCTCCTAAGTATCACTAAATAAGTAGACTATTTTGTTTTAATGCACATCAAGCACTAATGCAAATCAGCAAACATTCATCCCAACATGAATTGAATGTAAAAATATGGGTTATTCAACACTTGTTGTACGTTGCACATGGTATGGAAAGAAATGTATCATATTTCAATTGAAGAGTATGGACAATTAGTTACGAGAGCAGGTTAACAAAAAAATTCATTTGAAAATGACTGGTACATACAGGATTTTCCTGATTCGTCAATGGCACAGAATGGGTAAAATCTAAATCAAGTTGTAATTCTAACTTTGGAGGAACTTCCCCCATTCCAGCGGTGACATTGAAAGGGTTATTGGTAGGTTTGCAACCCCTCCCAGCAGTGGTATGGGAGGGAAATACAGAAAGTTCACGCCCCAATGTGCCGACAAAGGAAGCACCGCAGGGCACCACAAGTTAGAGTTGGGGTGTCTCTCTCATAGATTCCCCCACTGCCCTCTATTCTCTTATCTTCCATTTCCATACTTTGCTGCTCTTCTTTGTTTCCTTTTGTGCCGTGTGTGTGTGTGTGTTCAGTCCATGAAATGTCACACCATCGGGACTCCTGTACACTTTACAGTTCTGTGTTTGTCTTTTGTGTCAAGTATGTTCAGTTAACGAAGTGTCACACTGAAGGGACGCTTGTACACTTAACAGTTCTGTGTTTGTCTTTTGTGTTGTGGGTGTATTCAGTCCACGAATTGTCTCACTATCTGGATGCCCTTACAATATACAGGTCCGTGTTTGTCTTTTTTTGCATTGACTGTATGCTTTGGTGGCAGAATTGAAATGTGAAAGGAATTAACACTGTTCTAACCCATATAAACTTTTATTTTCCCCCCATACTGTTGCTTGGTTTCCCATATTGTAACGATGTCCTTAGTCTAGTAAGCCTTTTTGTGACATGAAATTGTTTTTCAAAGGTCCAACAAGACAACCTTTGTGCTCCTCACCTGTGAGTGCACACCCCGTAAGCCTGTGCGGTCTCTCCCTTGAAACAATCAATACTTACAGTAACACTTCACAACTTAAAAAACAACAATCATCTCTTAAAAAAACAAGTCATCTTCACTTCCACATTGGCTTGTTGGCTTCTCACATGGCAGTTTACTGTAAATTGATCTGAGAAACTGTGGTCGCCAAGTATTTAAACAGAGGAAGACGAGGACCAGATTCCATCATCCCTCACTCAAGGTGAGTCCTCCAAGCAATTAGTGAAAAGGCTCCTTACTTAAGAAGTAGCTAAAGTTGATGCCTAGAGCAAAACTTGCATTGCACTGTGTTTGGGGTGTACAACTAAATCAACTAAACTCAAGGGTAGTTTGGTATTGTGCACAATCAACTAATGTAATAAAATTAGGGAGCAGACTCAGAGGCTTTTATAAATACATATCTTTATGGAGTGACCTACCATAGAGGGAGGGATCTTTCACACTGCTATTTCTGTTGGGATAAGGGATCGTAGTAGAATTAGTGAGGTGTGAAGACCTATCTGGCATGTGCCACAATACTGTAGTTGCACCATTAAGCAAGGTGTCGATTACAACACAGGTAATGCTGCCAGTATTCCATACAAGGAGTTCAGCATTCTCCGCACCATAAGGCGCACTTTAAAGTCAAAATTTCTCTCAAAAATTGACAATGCACCTTTTAACACGGCACACCTTATGTGTGTACTGAGGTCAAAAATCTGTACGAATGACGCTAACACGATTGAGTAAGGGATACTGTCAAGCTGAAGAAGGAGGCCTAACAGGCTCACCTGGCCTGTAGGCCTCTTAAGGCAGCTGACAGGTGGAGGCAGGCCAAGTGTGCGACAGTCCAGGCTGTTGTGGAGGCAAAAACACTGGGAGGAGTTCAGGGAGGCCATGGAGGAGGACTGTTGGTCGGCCTCGAGGAGGTTCCGGCAAACTGTCCGGTGTCTCAAGAGAGGGAAGCAGTGCCCTACCAACACTGTTTACCGTGGAGGCGTGGAGCTGCTGACGTCAACTAAGGATGTGGTCGGGAGGTGGCGGGAATACAATGAGGACCTCCTAAGCCAACAGGCATGTCTTCCACAGGGGAAACAGAGGCTGGGGACTCAGAGGTGGAATTGTTCATCACCCGAGTTGAAGTCACCACGGTGGTTAAAAAGCTCCACGGTGGCAAGGCACTGGGGATGGATGAGATCAGCCCTGAGCACCTCAAGTCGCTGGAAGTTGAAGACCTGTCATGGCTGACACCCTCTGCAACATCACATGGCAGTTGGGGATAGAGCCCCTGTGCTGGCAGACCGGGATGACGGTCCCTCTATTTAAGAAGAGGGACTGGAGGATGTGTTCCAATTACAGAGGGATCACACTCCTCAGCCTCCTCTGGAAAGTCTATTCAAGGACACTGAAGAGGAGAATCCATCTGTCAAACCTCAGATCCACAGAGAACAACGTGAGTTTCATCCCGGCCGTGGAACACTGGATCAGCTCTACACTCTCCGCAGGGTGCAAGAGGGATCATGGGAGTTTGCCCAAGCAGTCCACATGTGCTTTGTGGACTTGGAGAAGGCATTCGACCGGGTACCTCGTGGTGTTCTGTGGGGAGTGCTCTGGAGTATGGAGTCCATGGCCCCCTACTAAGGGCTGTGCGGTCTCTGTACGACCAGAGCAGGAGCTTGGTTCGTATTGCCAGTAGAGAGTCAGACCTGTTCCCAGTACCTGTTGGCCTCCGGCAGGGTTGCCTTTTGTCACTGGTCCTGTTCATTATTTATATTGACTAGGCACATTTCTAGGCACAGCCAGGGTCCGGAGGGGGTCCGGTTTGGGGATCACAGGTTTTCGCTGCTTTTTGGAGATGATGTTGTCCTGCTGGCGCCCACAGACCAGGCCCCTGATAAGCGGCATACAATGGATGGATGGAGGATGGATGGATGGATGGAGGTTGTTAATAAATCATTCTCATTAAAACAGCCAACAGCATAATTTTTCATTGAGTTGTGGCTGTCCTCATTTCAAACTAGAAGTGCAGAATGCTACAAATACCTCATTACATAATAAACTATTGGAAACACCGCACAAGGATCAACACATTAGTTCTGAGGTCTGGTCTGCCCGAGATTTCTTGACATGAAAAGGGCGTTATTCCTTGCCACAGTCGCCTTGTGCTTGCTTATGAGGGAAATGTGTTGGGTCTCTGTCCGTAAATTTATCTTTGAAAGCATCTTGAGATACTTCTGTTGTGATTTATTCATGATTTGTACAAATACAATTGAATTGAATGGAATTGAATGTTACTGAATTGGTCAAAACACCCCAATTGTTGTAGTTTATTATTGAAATACAAGCAGTTTGAGTCCAGTGAACAGCTTGAAATGATACAAAGGTAAGAAGTGATCTGCCAGGGATAAAAAAAAAAAAGAAAGAAAAAAATGTGTGGTCAACCAAATGTGACTTCTGTTATGTCTGCCAAAGCTGGCTACTTTGATAGATGACCCTTTTAGAATCCATTTTGGATCCTGAATTGATCTCTTTAATTTCTTTTTTTAACTTCAATTGCTTATTTGCTCTATGCATTAATTTCAGAGTACACTGAGACACTGAACTGCGTAGTTCTCAATAAAATCCTGGAAAAGAAGTGTATTTCACTTCTTGTGACAAGAATTGTATTTCAGTGATGATGATAATTGAACCCCACTGTTGCTTCATTCAGTCAATTCAGTCATGAAATCACTGCATTTTTTAGTACTTTGAGAGAAACTCAATGACAAATCTTTGTCAATCATGACACCACTAGCACATTTTACCACACACTAAAATGTGTCACGTGTTACCACTGTTCAAGCCATCATGTTCTGTGATACATGATTCAGCGGCTCAAGGGTATATTACCCTCTGCACCCATTTAATCCTGCAGAAAAATGTTCTACAAGAACTTGGTCGTCCTTTAAGTAAATTAACATCACAAATACAGTATATAGTCAGTACTCCACAGGCAAGAGTCACCCAAACTGCACCACACTCTGCACATAATTTATGTAAATGTGAACCACTTTCTTTGGTCATATACATGCATAACTCAAGGTTTTTTGTTTTTTTTACATATGAAATACATGCAAACTAAAATTACATCCTGTTGCCATGTTCTGTGCATATGAGCAAATATTTTTTCACATCCATTATTCCATTTTGTACATCTTCTTTGTCATAACTCAGCAAGTGCATAGTATTTGATACACAAGCATAATATTATGTATCATATCACCACTTTGGGCCATCGTTGATGTCTTCCTAGGGTAAGAGAATCGACATCCAAAGCCTCAAACCATCAATGTACGGTAAGTGTTGATGTTTTCTTTGTAACCAGGATAAGCCTTGCCTCAGTGACTTTTTGATGTGGGCCAAAGTTTGAGTCAAACCACTCTGAGGGACTCTTTGTGCCCAGGGCATCCTTAAGTATTTTTCTGTGGAGTTGCGAATTTTGTTGAGCCACTCTCCGAGGAGACGTGGATGTTGTGCATTAGCAGCAAGAGATCTCCTTGATAATTTCTGCATGACGAATCAAAAAGAATAATGGTACAACAAAATTGCAACAACACATGGGATGCAGTTTCACAAACCGTCTGACAATGGAGAGAAAAGTTATCCCTTCGAGCACTCCTTGACCTAATGACAAGTCCTCGCAGCATCATCAGATACACAAGGTGTTTCAAATGACACGACATACAAAACCTGCAGGAATGTCAGCAAGACTACAATATTTACATTGTATCACGATGCAAGTTTTTGTGAAACTAAAAGACGACGCCAGTGTTGTATTTCTCTTTTCAATCCCTCATATGATCTATAACTTTTCATACGAATGAGAATAAATGTGGTATCTACTGTATTCAATAATATTCAAATTGGATTGGAAAGTATTTATAGTTAATAGTGTAAAAAATGTCTTTTTTTTACGTGAACATCATCAATGTCCCATGTGGGTTTTTTTGGACAGAACATTTTTTTTTTCAGAACAAATTTTGCCCTTTTTTGGGGGTTATTGATGCTTTTTTATGGGCAAGGGGGGATGGATGTGGGATATTCACCGACTACAAAAAGTAAATGATAGATCCTGTGATAGACTGCCCCTTCCTGTATTACGTTAGCCATGAGGAGACCTTACCCACAGGCTTGGACTATGTTGTTGATGATTCAATTCAATTCAATTCAATTCAATTTCATCTGCATAATGCCAGCTCATGATGTACATAGTCTATATAGATTAGATTGAAGTATGAAAGCTTGAACCTTAAAACATTTGACCACAATGAATACAAAATGTATGAGATTGACAATGGACTTGAATCCGCAGATCCCTATCAGTCCCAGAACCCGATGTAAGGACTTCCCAACAAAGCCCCTACATACCACCTCAACAGGCTATGCAGGAGCTTCAACTGCCTGCCTGACAGACCCCAGGTGAATAGGTTGGCAGGGCTTGGGAGAATATCATAGACAGACTGGACTAGGAACTTCCGCCCTCCAAAGTTCTGCCCAGGTGATCTTGCTTCCAGCTATGTGCTCCCACCTGTTCCATCATTCGGCTCATGTGAGCCTCCTCCACCTTTGTTAGAACCTCCTCCTGAGTGAGCCTTCGCAATGCTGCTTAGGCTCCGTGAAAGGCCCAACTACCTGCACAGGCTGCAACTTTTTCTCTCAAAGCCCTTCATGATGGTAAATGGAACTTCATAGATTAGCAGCGGCCAGAGGAGACACGGCAGGATGCCATACTGATAGATCCAAGCCTAAAACTTCCCAGGAGGTTCTGACTTGTCCACAGCTAAGAGCCACGTCTCACGGTCCGTGCTGGTTGCTTGACGTGCAGCACTATCCGCCAGATTGCTGGTGAAGAGCTTGCCCAGGCTCTTCACTGGCTTTTCTGACACAGATGGGATTTTGGTGTCTCCCAGAGTGAAGAGGATGCGATCTGTCATTCTTCCTTTCTTCAGGACCAAAGACCTGGACGTTGCAGGTTAAAAGCTCATTCTTGCCCACTTGATGAGCTGATCAAACCCTTGAAGGAGCAATCTGCAGCCAGGGCGGACACCCTCACTACTTTTAAGAGTAGGCTTAAAACTTTCCATCCCAATAAAGCTTATTGTCAAATCTAGTTATGCTGTGATAGATTTAGATGGCTGAGAGATCTCTCACGGTTCACTGAGCCTCTGTTGTTTCCTCCTCCTCTCTCCCCTCTTCCTCTCTCTCACTGTGTACATCCGTGCCTGATTCATGCATGTTACTATCTCAGCTTCTACCCTGGAGTCCTTGTGTCTCGTGCTTTGTCAATCAGCAGATAACAGGGCATGACCAGTGATGCCTGACGCGCTGCGGTGAAGACAGATCACCAAAGCGTCCAGGCCTTGCTCCTGATCCAAATTCAGTGTTTATATTAACACATATCTTCAGTTTATACATGTTAGATTCAATTGTAACCTTGTCGCTATTACTTCATTGTACTGTACTTTTATTTGTATAGATCTCTCTCTCTATTACTCTATGTCTCTCCCCCCATCTGCAGCCTGGTCTGCCCGCGGTTGCACCCCACAAAGGAGAGTTTTTCCTCGCCACCGTCTCCTAGAGCTTGCTAATGGGGGAAGTGTGTTGGGTGTCTGTCTGTAACTTTATGTCTGAAAGTGCCTTGAGCAGGGATTACAGCAAAAAAAAAAATTTTTTTTTGACAGACATTAATTAATTAATTGATGGATTGATCAATTAACTGACAGATTGATTGAATCTTGATGTTTAAGATAAATGAATAATTACAATGAGCATCAAAGGTGAGGTCAGCGTCTCTATCCCGGGTGGGGGAGTGGGGGAGTTTTCAGCGACAACAGCTGTAGTAACACAGAGAATAACGTTCAACTTTCATTACAATATGATTGACCCATTAATGACAGCAGGTGTCACGCGTCTTTCTACCTTTCAGGCCGTGATGACATTCAGGTCATTTTGTGGTAAAGTTGAGTAACGTGCGTGCTACAAACGCAAGCACACATCGGAGTACCATAATCAACACTGACGGAACTATCAGTCGTTAATGGGTAAACTTGAACCTCAACAGGGAACAGACACTTATAAGACACTGCAATCAGAGGACAAATGACAGATCCTTATCTGAGGGGCGGGCTAATCCGCGCTCTTGTGTTTCTAATTGGCCAATACCAAGGCTCTGGCTGGTTTAATTGGTTTACAACAGCGTCAGTTTAATTACTAACATGCTTTTATTGGATAGTCAAAACCACAACAAAATCTGTGTCAACTTTTTTTTTTTTTTTCTCTGTTTTCCTCCTCTTTTTCCAAATGACAGAAATCCATCTGTAGCCAGAGATGCCTGATAAAGCCTGGCCTGGCCTTGAAATAACCTCTGTTATGATTTGGCGAAATACAAATAAATTCAATTGAATTTCTTGTGCATCCACAATGGTTTGCAATGAAGGCACTCCGCTTGCGGGCCCTCTCCTTGCCTTTCTCCCTATGCCACTCAGCCCGTCACAAGGTGGCTAGCTTTCCACTTGCCACACACCTCAGTTGTGTCAAGGCTGCCTTTTGATGTTAGCTTCCTGTACTGGCTCCTGAGTGCTTTTAGTTTTTGTCTGAGTTGGGGAATTCTGATCTCTCTCTGGTGCTGTTTGGGTTCGGTGCTGCAGTTGACATAGTCTTGGTGGTGCGTTCCTGATGCCAAACCTGTCTGCAGCTATGCTGCTTATGAACGTGCTATACTAATTATGAACGTGATGCTTGGAGGTTCTGTGTGTTGTGGGGTGTATCCCGGCCTGGATCCTCCTCTGGCTCACCAGGTGCTGTACAGGGTACAGACACTGTACGCTGCTTCACCAGTGTCCTTACGCTGCCCATCTTGATCAGATGTATATTTGGACCTGTCGGGTTTTTGCAGACCTTGCCACATCTGCAGACTGCACTCGTAATTGGTTATCCATTTGCTTGAGTCATTTCCAGATAATCCGTGCGTTTTGGGCGCTCATTCTTCCACCCTCTCGGGTGCCCCAAGGGCTGGGGGTATTACCCCTTATAGTTGTTCATACAGTTCTTCTTTGGGTGCTTCCTTTTGAAAGCTGCAGCTTGGGATGCTAGCCCTCCCTGCTCTGGTTGCCCTTTTTTCTGAGCTGTCCACTGTCTCTCCAGTTTTAACCTATACTCCAAGTTAAGAAAAAATACTAAACATGACTAATACAAGAACTTTTCGTGCTAGTTGGACAAACACCCATCTCTGCATTACTGTTACTCACAGTTGTGTGTTTTAACAACATAGTCAGTTTTTACAACTTCCCATTTCAAGTTAAGAGGATTTCAATTTCAAATGTGTTATAACTTACATGGTACATGCAAGAACACAGAATTCTTGCATTTGTTCTAATAAACATTTACCAGTAAATCCTGCCTGTATGAAACACTGGGTTACATACTGTACAGTACATTGTACTATACATTGTACAGTACAATGTACTGTAGAATTTGACATGTAGAATGTGGAATAGTCTCTGTGATGAGCTGAAAATTTGTAGTTTACATACATGTATATATAAAAAAAAATGTTGTCCCTCACCCCTCCTAGGGTGGTTTTCACCTCAAGCTCGGGTCGTCTACCAGAGGCCTGGGAGTTTGAGGGTTCTGCGCAGGATCTTAGCTGTCCCTAGGACTGCGCTCTTCTGGATAGAGGTGTCGGATGTTGTTCCTGGGATCTGCTGGAGCCACTCTCCCAGTTTGGGGGTCACTTCTCCGAGTGCTCCTACAACCACGGGGACTACGCTAGCCTTTACCTTCCACATTCTCTCCAGCTGCTCTTTCAACCTTTGGTATTTCTCAATCTTTTCTAGTTCCTTCTTTCTGATGTTGGCATCTGCTGGTATTGCCACATCTATCACCACCGCTCTCTTGTGCTCTTTGTCCACCACCACAATGTCCAGTTGGTTAGCCAGGACCTGTTTGTCAGTCTGGATGCTGAAGTCCCACAGTACCTTGGCCCTGTTGTTCTCTACCACCTTCTGTGGTATGGCCCATCGAGACTTGGGTACTTCCAGTCCATACTGGGTACAGATGTT
>OMPJ01034532.1:0-15571 GCA_900312935.1 Carapus acus | reverse complement strand
AAAATTGTAGACCTCCATAAGGCTGGAAAGGGATACGGGACAATTGCCAAGCAGCTTGGTGAAAAAAGATCAACTGTTGGAGCAATTATCAGAAAGTGGAAGAAGCGAAACATGACTGTCAATCTCCCTCGGACTGGGGCTCCATGCAAGATCTCACCTCGTGGCGTATCAATGATCCTAAGAAAGGTGAGGAATCAGCCCAGAACTACACGGGAGGAGCTGGTCAATGACCTGAAGAGAGCTGGCACCACTGTTTCCAAGGCTACTGTGGGTAATACACTAAGACGTCATGATTTAAAGTCATGCATGGCACGGAAGGTTCCCCTGCTTAAACCAGCACACGTCCAGGCCCGTCTTAAGTTTGCCCATGACCATTTGGATGATCCAGAGGAGTCATGGGAGAAAGTTCTGTGGTCAGATGAGACCAAAATCGAACTTTTTGGTCTTAATTCCACTCGTCGTGTTTGGAGGATGAAGAATGATGAGTACCATCCCAAAAACACCATCCCTACTGTGAAGCATGGGGGTGGAAGCATCATGCTTTGGGGGTGTTTTTCTGCACATGGGACAGGCCGACTGCACTGTATTAAGGAGAGGATGACCGGGGCCATTTATTGCAACATTTTGGGGAACAACCTCCTTCCCTCAGTAAGAGCCTTGAAGATGGATCGAGGCTGGATCTTCCAACATGACAATGATCCGAAGCACACAGCCAGGATAACCAAGGATTGGCTCCGTAAGAAGCATATCAAGGTTCTGGAGTGGCCTAGCCAGTCTCCAGACCTAAACCCAATTGAAAATCTTTGGAGGGAGCTCAAAGTCCGTGTTTCTCAGAGACAGCCCAGAAACCTGGCTGATTTAGAGAAGATCTGTGCGGAGGAATGGGCCCAAATCCCTGCTGCAGTTTGCGCAAACTTGGTTAATGTTGATGACAGACCTCCTAACATCTGGGTCCTGCTCCTGCTGCTGCGCATCCCTACACCTGTCTCTGTCTCTCTCTCTATCTCTCTATATACACAAAAATATACACTCTCTATTTATACAAATGAGGGATTGCAAGTGTGGATTTACTGTATGACATCAGTCTTGGGTCAACCTTGTGGGCACATCTTCAGGCCCATAGTTGACTACTCTTCCAGATTTGATCTAGTTGCTCGAGATATTTCACCCTGTGCACAAGCTGTCATACCAGTATCCATAGCTTTGTGAGCATCTGCTACAATAGCACTTTTTCATCTGCTGACCCTTAAAGTGCCTCATGAAGTAGTGATACTTTTACTACAACAGAAGATTTCCTTTCTGACTCCAGCAAGGCAACTGTAATGCACGGCCATCCTGTTCTCTCAACCTCATTAAACAATCGATTGCTGCACGACTGATTCCTACAACACTCTTGCCAACGGGAGCAGATGGTATCCCACGCAACCACATGCAGGAGATAAATGAAATTTTATTACCTCGCACAGATCTATCTGATATGCTATTTGAGTATTTGAGCATGTGGATATCATCTACTTTGTTAATGGTTCATGCAGCAAGAATCTCGATGGAACAAATTTGACGGGTTTTGCAGTTGGAACCTTAAATGACAGTCTACAGTGAGAAACTTTAACATCACTCAGCTCAAGCAGCCGAACCAATGGCTTTGACAAAAGCCTGTGCTGATAAACCCTGAGTTTAAACTTCCCAGTTGGCCTGACTTGTCCACGGATTTCAGTCAGCCATCCTTAATTATTGCTGTAAATCAATGGTTAACTTGCATTCTGTGGAAGGAATGGCTACACCTCAAAAGACATGCAAAATGAAAGCATTCATTAGGACATGATGGTTTCCTGTCATGTACAGCACACGGGAACACTTTGGATCATGTACCTTGACAACAAAAAATCTTTCTAAAACGTCTTTATTAACCAATGAAAACAAAGATTTCACATACTGTTATTGAATTCACAAAATGTTTAACAAGTACAATCAGGAGATAAATGTCATCTAAATTTCCTTGAAAATTGGAAAACAATTGCAAACGAGGATGTTGCTAAACAGTGTCTTTTGGCAACAAATCTGGGATGGTTTACAACACGATGATCAGTCACAGTTCAGTTGGAGTGACTGAACTCAGCTGGATGGTGCAGGGCTACATCTCATTTTTTGTTCAGACAGCTGGCGGTGGTGGCCCTCAAGTCTAAAAAGTGTTTCGTCCCTCTATGACCTTTTGTTGCTGGGCCAATTTGCCATACCCACCTCTGGCTGGGTCATAATCTTGCCTGTACTCATCTCTCACCTAGAATGGATACAGGAAAGTATATTTGTGAATCAAAGTTACTAAAAGTAGTCATAGATTTTAAGGACCGCAGCGTTACATCACACAGTGAGTTTGTTTGAAGCACTACTGTCGGTAACTTGAATCCAAACAATATTTCAGTCAAAGGTCCAACATTAATTTTGCTGGATTTTGTATGTGAACGACAGATGAACTATCTTCAAAGGAAAAAAGTAATATTTCATGATTTCACTTGACAGTTGTGCAGCTAATGTGTGGAAATTACATTAAAAAAGACAATGCATTGATTACCATTAGTGTTTATGTTTATAAATCTAAATCTACAGGAATCACAGTAGTCAAGCATAAAAACTTTTTTCTCATACCTTTGAAAGTCAAGCCTACAGCTCTATACATACATAAATGTATTGGAAGGCTTTATGTGTTCAATGTGTCTAATTATCTACATCAAGAGGTAACAGCATCATAGCAGCATTATCATATTTGAAAATATTTAACAGAGGATCCACACCTGGCCTCCGGATTTGCCACGGCCATACTGCCGCCCCTCTTTGAAGCCAGCATCCCAATCTGTGCGAATAATCCGGTCATCTAGACGTGTGCCATTTATGAAACGCATGGCATTCTCTGCATCGGTCCGTGTGTAGTATCTGGTGAAAAATAGTTAAGGTTCTGGACAAGTGCTTGGTGGCGATAAAATAACTGCACCATCTCTCATGTGGCAATACAATAGTGCTGCAAAGCTTTATCGCCAGGTCCCACTGCAAAACGGTCAATCCACATTATATCAACAAAAGCAGTATTAACCCTTAGATGCACATGTGGGGTCATAAACAACTCCAGGGCTTGTTATTCTTCAAAATCTTTATAAAGACAAAAAAAAACATTCATATTCCAGCTATTCCTCCTTATACATGTTTGTGACAGAAGGCAATATCTTTATTTATATTTCTATTCATTTTGAGAATACTCAAATATATACTCAATATTGAGAATTTTAATTGGTGTCAAAAATTACTCCACTCATGCTCGTGGAAGAGTGTAGGTATTGCTAAGTTCTGCATCCAAGGGACAAGAAAAGTATCAACAATGCATGTAAGTGAAAGCTCAGACAGGTACTGTAACATAAAAGACTTAGACAGACAGCTGCCAGGCCCTTGTGAAATGACAACTAAGTACAATTACAGCTACATTTACTGGTGTCTCACTATACGCCAGATCTAAAACAGATATGGGGACATAATGAACTTCTGACCATGCCTCCAGAAGCCCACAACTGCGCCTCTGGAGGCATGGTCATCAATTCCCCTTGACCTTCTTGACAGCCCACCCAGAAGAAGTGACACTGTTGGAGTTGCGAGGGATGTATCAACGCCCTACTGAACCCTATGGATTAAGAATAGGATGTCACTTAAGCTCACGTCAGAGTCAAGGAAGGTGAGCAAACACTTTTGGCAACGTAGTGTATGTACTGTAAATTTACCCCTGACTCCCACTTTGTTATTTGAAACTGTGCTGTAACATCTTAGTGTTGTATTTCTTCATGGTCAAGTCAAGTCAATTTAATTTGTATAGCTCCAAATCATAACAGGAGTTGTCTCAAGGCACTTTACAGGATGGAGCAGGTAGTGCTCCTCAGTGTGTTAACAGTCAAGGGCTATGGAATGGACACATAGACTCCCAACACATCCCCTATTTGCGACAGTGGCGAGGAAAAACCTCCTCCTAAGGGCAGAAACCTTGGGCAGGCCAGGCTACAGGTGGGCGGCCAACTGCCTTAAGAGAGAGAGGGAAGGAGAGAGAGAGAGATAGAGAGGCAGAGAGAGACAGACACAGGTGTAGGGATGCACAGGTGTAGGGATGCACAGCAGCAGGAGCAGGACTCAGATGTTTGGAGCCCCATCATCACTGGTGGTGTTCTACCTGCCAGCTACAGATTAATAAAGCACAAGACAACACTCTGGGGAAGAAGCCCAATTAGTAACATGCATTTACCAGACAGGGATGCAGGTAAGGGTGGATGAGTGCAAGTGAGGTGGAGATCGAGGAAGAGGATGAGAGGAAAGGAATGTTTGAGTTGAGAAACACAACTCAAAATTATCACTGTTCTCAGCATTTTTCTTCATACCCAAGCAAATTGACTGATGACACAATTTATCAATGAATTATATTGTAATCATAAATGGCAATCTCATCCATTATAATCTCAATCACATATTATTGTCAAAGACACCATGCAGTGTGGCAGTATTCTGGGCTGAAACTGTGTAGCGATTACCCAACTGCAAGACAACAATACCTCTCTTTTACAGCACTTATCCCTTGGCCTTATACATACAAATGAAAGCATGGGGCATATGAAATCAAGGATACTCTACAAAGCAGAACCCACAGGCTGTCTTCTTGATTTTATCAAGTCCAATGATGATGCGTTTGACATCACCACTTTTGGAAAACAGCTCGTGTACCTGGTCACATGCAAATTACAGCAAAAAGCATAATTACAAAGCCTGTTAGTATACACAAAGATGGAATTTGATGCGTTTCATTTTGGTTACATATCTAAGATAAGTAGGATCTACAAAATGATGAGGTTGAAAATCACAAGTTCAGTCTTGTTTATCTAGTTGAAATCAGGACACATTTTGAAATTTATTCAAATACAACTAACTACCACAACAGAGCTTTGCAAGACTTAAAGCAAGAGATACTATTATCACTTATCTAATAAAAAAATATGAAGTGTGAAGCAAGAAACCAACCACACCTGCTCCTCCGTTGTATAAAATGACAGATTTCCAACATACAATGTGTGGCTCTGTTTCAGCAGTTTCTCCTGGTCAGAGCGCTCACCCTTGAAAACACAGAAAAAACTACTCAGGGTTTGACTCCTTGTAAGCAAGGGCCAAAGCCCATTATTTGTATTTCGCCACATCTGATGAATTCTGTTATCCAGTCTATTCAATTTCTGACAAGACACTAGATTGGACTGATATCTAATCTGGGCTCTCATGAGGGACAGGGCAAGATGTTCTGTCAAAGGGGACTCAAATCTGTGACGTATAGGGTAGGACTGGATATTGATAAAATCACAATTTGATTCCATTTTGATTCTTGAGGTTTCAATTATCGATTTGCTTTTGATCTAAATGCTTCGATTCCATTCACTAAGAAGTAGAAATGTACAAATGATAAGTATCTGTTAGCAATTTTTAATAATTTATTTTCATGCCCATAAAAACACATGTGCATGTGGTATGTTACTAACTTCACAGGGCCTTTAAGCCATATTGCATTTGAAAATAATTCATATGCAGGCAGCACCATAACAGCTCACTTGTGCAGATGTAGAAGATTCAAAGCTTTATTGTCATATGCACAGTATAGAAACAAGTTTCCCTGCACAATGAAATTCTTAATTTGCTGTAGTGATGGGAAAATGAAGCTTCATGAAGCAATGAAGCTTTGTGGCCCATTGCTTTGCCATAAGGTTCACTATTCTAAGCTTCATTCGGTGCTCACTAGCCCCATCTGTTGGTAGAGTTAAACTACGACAGCCAAGTCATTCAAAAAGATTTCAAATGTTATTACGATTAGGCTGTGACAGAAAATGAATGGATGGATGTTATCACAGTATAGAATTGTGTTCAACCCCTGTACAATAACAATAAAGTCTGTAATGTTTTGTATAACTTTGCTCTCCCTTCTTTCCTAATAAACATGTTCTATCCCTTATTTCCCAATTTATTTTTTGCATTTCATCGCCATCAGTGTTTATCATTCATGGAACATGAGGTGTTGTGTTGGACGTGCAGTGCTCATGTGACGGTATGTTTGGAGGGGGCAGGGAAGGGAGAGGTTAATCATTTTTATTCAAGAATAGAACTCTTTTCACAGTTTCTGGTTTTAAGCGATTTCTTTACCAATTATACAAACTCTGCCAATAAACGCTCATAAAGTAGCATAAGATAAATAAATAATAAATAAAGACGTTCTGATACAAACAAAAGCAAGAACAAAAACTTATAATGTCTGTATCAAAATGAAAAAGTAAGGTGTATATGACTAAAATGAAATTTATTTCCTCTTGCACATTGTGACACACTTCACTGTCGTGTGCTTTCAAGCTGCTACAGTGTGGCATGGTTCAAGAGCCTAAAACATCTACATAAAACCTTGATTTTCTAGGACTCTGCAGTGTCGAAGGTCTTTGCCAATGAAGACGGCCATGGACTATGTTATCTTTCGACCAAGGACAGAGCTTACCAGTAGTTTGCAGAAAAAAGCTTTGTAAAGTTGGGTCTACTTCGGATTAACAGTTTTACCCACAGGTTGTTGCACAGCATCGGCATAGTGTCGGTTCCTCAAGTTCGTCGTGTTACTCTTGTAGTTTAATTCTGCGTGGAACAGTTTACAAACTACCTTACTTTTGTCTTGTTAAAGTGTTCCGGATTTATATGGGGATTGAAAGTGAGTCCAAACGTTTGTGGCCTCATTTACTGACCATGCGAAGAAATGATTCTATTTTTAATTGTGCAAACGACCAAAAAGTATCCGTATTTATGAAAAGTGCGGAGACCGGTCATATGGACACATGTCCGCAATCGGTGATGATAAATGTCACCTGTGCGTAACTATCAAGCTTGTGCATGTTTGGGGTCTTTTAAATTTGGAAACACCTTGAAATGACAACACATGGTAGGAACAATCCCTGTAATACTGAGTTAGTGGCACAGACCTCCTGCTTAGGGGAGCACGCCCAGAGAAGTGCTCCGCAGAATGAGGGGGTTGTGCGTTTCTCCACCAGGCAGCAAAGTTACCGTATTTACCGCACCATAAGGCGTACATAAAAACCTTTAATTTTCTCAAAACTTGACGGTGTGCCTTTTAACCTGGTGCACTTTATGTGTGCACTGAGATCCAAAACAACTGAATGAAATTCTTTTTATTACGATGTGGGCGAAATCTATGGCTCCACTGATGTTTGGGAAACCAGCAGTGAGATCCTTGTTTAATTGTTGGCCATGTCTGGGAAGTGGATGTGAATCGGGGATGGAGAAATTATTGCCCCCAACACTGCTGGCATGACTCTGTCTGGGATCGCGGCAGCTGCGGGATGCCACATGTCTCCAATCTCTCGTTGAAATGTCCTGTTTGGCCAAAAATCCCAGGGTGGACACAAGGTGGATGTGCACTGGGATAGCTTTGCTGCAACCTGTCACCCACTTTAACATAAGTTGTGAGTAATGCCATAGATCTATCAGTGTATCTGTGCTCCCACTGAACATCTGCTCACTCTCTGAGATTGTGCTCCCTGTGCAGAGCATGGCTCTCAAAAGTCTCCTATGCAGCAGGACAGGCCATGGTCAGTGTTCCTTCTCAACTGCATGCTTGTGCATTCGCGCACCACTCCTCGTATGGCAGCAAAGCAGAGAAGCGCAGGAAGCTAAATCCACGGTGTAAATTTAGTAAACACATAACGACTTCACGAAGTAACCATGTATTTATCTATGCAGCCAATCTGGTCAGATCAAGTCTAAGTGAACGTCAATAACAGCATTTTGCGTGTACGTGCCACTGTTATAGAAATTAGGATACCTGTGCACTGGGATCGATGGACACTCCAGAGGGGTTAAATGAATAGTTTCACTGTTTTACCACAGGATGTTGTGCGTATTCATGGTCAGAGTTGTACTTCACATTACACACACTTCTACGCACAAGCACAAGTTGGTAAAAGACGTAGTTTGCCAAGGAAACTGCATACATACGGTTGATAAATGAGGCCCCTGACCTTTGTCCACCGCTTGCCAAGAGACGCCTACAGCTTGCGTCCACAAAAAGCCATTCAGAAGATGTTATGCTCAGCATCTCCACTTGGGGGTGAATCGACTCAGAGGAATTGCTGAATCAATATCAAATCGAGTGTGGGGGTAAAAGACTGGTGCTCTTCATTCTGGTGTTTTGTTTTGTAAATGCATGTTTTATCCTTACCAATCACCCCTACATTCTGCTGGGCCAATAACATCTACAGCCAGCACGAACCACTCAACATCGGTTCCGTAGCGAGAGAAGTATTTCCATCGAGTTTCTCCGCTCCCACAACCCACCAGTGGACACAGCGAGGAGTCTCGGCCCCCCGTAGATCGTCATCCCCACGGGCAGACGACGGAGACGGCGAGTGGAGAGGAAGCAAGAGCGAGACTGCAGAAGGCGGCGCACTAGCAAGGCCACTGTCGCACATGGCTATACTAGTGCTAGCGAGGCTTCAGAAGCAGCCTTCTAAACCACCAGCATCTTCCTCACCAACGCCAGATCCCCGATAGACGAACTGAGGCCATAGCCGCCTTCTGCTGGTGTCCTTTTTATAACCTTTATACCCCTTGCAGTTGTACTTGCACCGGAACTCAGCACCCGTCGTATTATCCTTACACAATGTGAACTTTTGTAATGACTGTAAATATTCCTGATGCATCGGACAACGGTATATGTCCTCCCTGTTGGTAGCGTCCACTGACGTTAGTTTCCCACAGCATGCTCGAAGACAGCGTCCATAAAACATGCATCCATCCATCTGTCTTGATTTTAAGATCACAAAGCGTCTGTCACAAATTGTAATGGGGGATTGGTTAGGGTCTATCTAAATCTGCTGGCCCCTCGACCAAAGGGACAAATTCGTTGTTTCCAAGAATGTAACAATGCGGCACAATATGGCTGGGCAAAAAATCGATTTAATCGATTTATCGAATTTGTAGCTAAAAACGATTATTTTGCAAATTCAAGTTTTCCGACATTTTTCGCATTCTGTTTCTTGTGGGTTTCAATAACGCAATGTGAGCCAGCCCCCTCCCACGTGCAACACAATTACAAACTACATGGCAGCGGCAGCATGTAAACAAGAGTTACTTCCAAAGAAAGGCGCAACTAATTCAATCATTTCGAACTGGTTCGGTTTTGATGCATCAGACGAACAACAGACGAAGCCTCGCTGTAAAATATGTTTAAAGACTGTTGCTACCGGAAGCAGCAGTACAACCAATCTGTTCCAGCACCTGAAGAATAAACATTCCGGAGAATGGGAGAAGTGTAACCAGCTACGAAACGAAGATGGCAGCTCTGGCATACCGGCTAAAAATTGACACTTCCTGAGAGCTTAACAAACTGTGGGCTTTATGATAAGAATGGAGCGCGTTGGAAAGCAATTACAGAGGCCATCACGTCTTATATTGCCATAGACATATTGCCAGTTTATTCTGTTGAAAAGCGAGGCTTTAATCACTTGTTGAAAGTTTTAGATGCAAGGTACGTTGTACCCAGTCACAAGTATTTCGCCAACGTAGCGCTGCCTCACCTGTACACTGCCACTAGACAAAAGATCCGCTCTCAGCTGGAGGAGGTGGCGTTTTACTCTGCCACCACAGACATGAGGTCCAGCCGGACGATGCAGCCGTATGAGCCTGACAGTCCATTATAACAAGCTTGAAATTGCTGAATGACAGAGCCTCATTTACTTCTTACTTTGGATTGTTTATATGCATTTTTACTCTGAGGACAATCACAGCAATAAAGTTGCACTTTGACAATATGTCAAGATGTCTGCAGTTATTTTTAAGTGCATTGAAAAATAATTGAAAATCGAATCGAAAATCGAATTTTTCTCTTAAAAATCTGAGATTTTTTTTTGAGGCAAAATCGCCCAGCCCTACGGCACAATTAAGTCGGCAATATAGGAACGGACACTTTCGATGTAACGTTTCCCCCCCGATTCTAGATGGGTAGGTGACAAAAAAGTAACGTATCAATCTGTAAGACTAACATTCACGTCTTTGAAATCCAGAATTCATACACGTTATCAGTCGATTGAGGACTGTAGGCAAACATTAAGGGATTGCCATAAGCGGAACCCACATTTCCTGTAGCAATAAATGTTTGATAGGCACTGGAATCACGGGCAGAATGACTTGCTAAAGCTAAGGAAGTGTTGTACATACGTCTTCCGCGTCAACAGTTGCTCGATCCATCGTTGGCTCGCAAACAAGATATGTGGAACTATTTTGTTCTTTAACATGATGTAAACAATCTCTTGCTTACCTTAAAAAGTTGATCTCGGTACGTGCTGACATCGATGTATGAGTCGCTATTCAATGCATTAAGTTTCACGGACATTTTTCAACTACGGCACTTCACCACTCGTCGTTCGTTAGCAAGACGCGACCGACATCTCATTCTTCTTCTTCTTCTTCTTCTTCTTCTTCTAGTGTTTTATGGCGGTTAGCAAATAACGTTTTGGAGCATTACCGCAACCAACTGGTATGGAGTGTGGATCGGGATTTTAACTTCATTATACTAATTCTGATTATTAAGAAAGAAAGAAAGAAAGAAAAGGAGAAA
The DNA here is from genome assembly GCA_900312935.1 of Carapus acus. Classification (NCBI taxonomy): domain Eukaryota; kingdom Metazoa; phylum Chordata; class Actinopteri; order Ophidiiformes; family Carapidae; genus Carapus; species Carapus acus. The sequence goes on along the minus strand of OMPJ01034532.1, from coordinate 4,899 downwards.
AAGAGAGATTTTTGGACTAATAACTTACTGTCATATTCTCGTTGTCAAATTTGTTCTTTTAAGATACTGCAGTAATACGTTGTAACATTCATTTCTCATTTGAACATCTGTGTAAAATGTCTTTTAAGTCCAATCTCAACTTTATTTTCCTAAGGATCAAAATTAGTTCCATTATTTCATCATCGTACTTTTGGCAATTCAGAATAAGGTGTTCTATGGTTTCCTGTTGGTCACACGTGTCGGTTTCCTGACGTATGTTTCTTTATTTATAAGAGTGTGCTATTCAGTCCTGGGTGTCCAAATTGAAGTCTTGAAATTATAGTTTCCTCTCTACGTGATCTTGCTGTCCTCCTGTTTTCGCCTGCTTGGCTTTGAATTCTGTCAAACCATCTTTGTGTACTCTCCTCCTCCCATTGCTTTTGCAACCTTTCTTTTAACTTGTACTTAATTTTGGACCTCATTTCTGTTTTACTAAAAGGAACTTGTATATCAATGCGACCACTTCTTGTTGCTTCTTTTGCATATCTGTCAGCTGTTTCATTTCCACTCAGTCCTACATGCGCTGTTATCCATAAAAATGTTATGCTCAATCCCATCCTTTGAATTCTAGATATTGTTTGTTGTATTTCAATTAAAATGTCCTATCTGCTGTCTGAATGTCCGTATTTAATGCTGATCAACGATGAGCTGGAGTCAGAGCATATTACTGATTGCAATGGTCTGACCTCTTCAACCCACTCAACTGCAGATAGTAATGCCATCATCTCTCCCGTGTACACAGATAATTCGTTAGTGATTTTTTTGCACCCATTAATATGATACTCCGGAACTATGACTGAAATACCCATTCTGTTAGTTGAACTTTTCAATGAGTCAGTAAATATTTGGATGTATTCATAGTAGCTATCTCCTGCAAAATCTTTTATCAACTGTGGATGTAAATTGAGTCCCTTTTCTTTGCTCTTTCTGTGGAGCAGTGTGAGGTCCACGTTAGCTTCAGGAATTATCCATGGCTGCACTATTGAAGGTGGGACTGTCGGACTGATGTTTATTGTTGTTGTATCAATATCTTTTTGCTTTTTCTTCCATTATCCACCCAAAACATTTAGTTTCTTTCCTCTCCTTTTCCCAACAGGGCTTCAGTATACTGTATCTAATGTTGGATGATCTTTATGCCCTTTTAAGTTAGCCCAGTATGTTAGTGCTAATTGTACTCCTCTTTGTTCCAGTGGCATTTCTCCCATCTCTACTTGCATAGCCGATGTTGGGGTTGTTCTCAAAGCTTGATAGTGAATACGGTCCAACTTTTTAAAGATGATTGTGTCGCAGATCCAAACATAATGCTCCCGTAGTCTAATACTGATCGTATTAGTCCTGCATATATGGTCTTTAATGCTATCTTTTCCCGAATTGGGTATTGGCACCACCACTGCTTCTTTCCATACCTGCGGTAATTTTCCCTTCTCCCATACTTTATTATATAAGTCAAATAAGATGTTCTTAGACAATTCATTGAGCTGCTTTATCATAATGTAACATATATTGTCTTTTCCTAGTGCTAACATGTTGGTTTTCCTCAGGGCACATTTCAGTTCTGTAATTGTAAATGGTACATTTGATATATCATTCCTATCTTCATCTAATTCCAGTAAGATCTTATTTTCAGTTATTGTGACTTCCCTCCCTCTAATCCCCTCTTCACTAATGTTAATTTAGGAATCAGGAATCAGGAATCTTTTATTGTCATTAGGAATCTTTTATTGTCATTACAGCAATTGAATTGAGTAATGAAACTAAGGTGCTCCATTCCAGTGTAAGAAGTTAGGAAAGAAAGAAGGAAGAAGAAGAGAGTTCCTATATACAGAAGAATATCAACACACAATATATACATTACAAATATCAGTATGAATAACTTTTTAAATAGAAATAGTAATATAGCAGCGCTGCTCAGGTGGGAATGGGAATGTTAAAGCCGACCAGAATAAATAATGTATATGTAAATGTAAATGTGGATGCTTAACACTGACCGGAGTCTTAAGCATTCCCTGTAAGCTGTATTGTCCTGATGCTATTGAGGTGATTTATGGCAGCTGGGTAAAAGCTATGCACCTTGATAAAAGTATGTACCAACATGTCTGCTTTTGCCTCATCTGATACCGCAGTATTTCTACTATCAACCAGAACTGGATATCCGAACTCTCCTTTAATCGCATTCATTCTTTTTATCATTCCCCATACTTTAGTAAAATCTGTTTCTCTTCCAATTGAATCACAAAATTTCCTCCAAAAGACTTTGTCAGTACTTTTAACTGTTTTCCTTACATTAGCTTGCAGTCTTTTATATTCAATAAGAGCCTGGAGATTATGAGTTCTTTTTAATACTCTAAATGCTTTATTTCGGGATTTTATCGCATTTTCACATTCTTTTGTCCACCAAGGCACAATTTTCTTTTTATTTTTACCTCCTTTCCTTTAAATTTCTTGCTTTGCTGCCCCTAGGATAGTTTCACAGACAGACAGGTTTAATTCATCAACATCTTGATTAGTATCAATATGTTGCATTTTTACATTGTATAACTGCTTCAATTTTCCCCAATCTGCACTGCAGAAAGCCCATTTTACAAATCTGTTATTTCCCTGCTCCTCTACGTTCATTCCTATTTCAGTCATTATTGGGTAGTGGTCACTTCCTATTGTTGTGTTCCCCATGATTTCCCAATTGCCTGACATTGTTTCTGATACTAAAGTCAGATCAATAGCTGATTCAGTATTATTTCTCACACTGACTCTTGTTCCATACCCATCATTCAGGCAAACTAGATTTTTAATTTCCATTGGTTCTTCAATTACCTCCCCATTTCCATCATTATGGCTACCCCATAATGTGCTATGTGCATTAAAATCACCACACCAAACTACTTTTCCTTCCTTCGTACAGCTATTTCCTCCAAAATTTCTTATGATAACTTCTTACATGGATTGTAAAAGTTAACTATTTTCACAACATCATTTTTTGCCCATATTTTAATTGCCATCATTTTCCTGTTTTTTCACTTCTCCAATACTCTATACCAGGGGTCGGGAACGTATGGCGCGCGAGCCATATGTGGCTCTTTTGATGGTTGCATCTGGCTCGCAGATACAACAGACAATATTCTCACTTGTTTTAATCTGTCCATCGATTTTTCACTGCTCATGTCCTGTTCACGGGAATTTAAGTGTCTCCATCTGTAGAAGGATTTCCGTCATTTGGAAAAAGAAGAAAAAAGAGAGACCAAAAAAAGTTGACACAGATTTTGTTGTGGTTTTGACTATCCAATGAAAGCCTGTTATTGGTTAAACTGACGCTGATGTAAACCAATCATACTAACCAGAACCTTGGTATAAGCTGATCAGGAACAGAGGAGAGTGGGTTGGCCCGCCCCTCAGCTGAGAATCTTTTAGAATTTTTTAGCGACTGGAGGAAATAGTTGCACGAGTGCAATCAACAGAGAGGTAAAATGTCTTCTACCAATTGAAATTGGATAGATGATGGTTCATCTCGTCTGAGAGCAGTGTCCTTTAAGTGTCTGTTCCCTGCTGAGGCTCGGGTTTGTCCATTAACGACTTGAGGTTCCGGCGGTGTTAATTACGGTACGGCATTGACAGAACAGCTTCACTACAAAATGATGCGAACGTCATTCCCGGCCTGAAAGGTAGAAGGACGCGCGACACCTCCCGTCAACAATGGCTTCATCGTATTGTAATGAAAGTTGAACATTAATCTCCGTGTTACTACAGCTGTTATTGCTGGCAACTCCCCCTCTCCCTCACCCCAGATAGAGACGCTGACCTAACCCTTTATGCCCATTGAGCCTGGCAGGACAGTCTGAGGACTTATAGAAAGGCCCTCTGTAAAGCCAGAGCCGCCTACTACTCCACACTACCAGAGGAAAATAAAAATAATCCAAGGTTCCTTTTTAGCACCTTAGCCAAGCTGACCCAGAGTCATGAATCTACCGATCCATGTATCCCTGCTAATCTTAACAGTAATGACTTTATCACCTCCCTCAGTGACAAAATTCTAACAATAAGAGACAAAATTAGTGCTCTGAGCCACACAGACACAATTGTGCAGGATCTGGCCCAGGGCCCAGGGTCCATACAACCTCGTGCAACCCTAGACTGCTTCTCCCCTATCAGCCTCCCTGCATTAACCAAGATAATCTCCTCAGCTAAATCAACAACCTGTATGTTAGACGCTATTCCAACTAGCCTGCTCAAAGAAGTCATTCCCTTATTAGGAACACTTGTACTTAATATGATTAACATGCCTCTGTTAGCTGGCCAGAGTCTTTCAAAGTCGCTGTCATTGAACCTCTTCTTAAAAAGCCCACCTTTGATCCAGGGATCTTAGCCAACTACAGACCTATCTCGAACCGTCCTTTCCTCTCCAAGATCCTAGAGACAGTTGTTGCTAAACAGTTATGCGATTACCTGCAGAGAAATAGTTTATTCGAAGAGTTCCAGTCAGGTTTCAGAATACATCACAGCACCGAGACGGCACTGACGAAGGTCACAAATGACCTCCCAACTGCTTCTGATAAAGGTCTCGCTTCTGTGCTTGTTCTACTAGATCTCAGTGCCGCATTTGACACCATTGACCATCAGATCCTTCTACACAGGCTAGAGGATCTGATTGGCATCAAAGGAACCGCCCTAAGCTGGTTCAAGTCATATTCATCAGACAGACTTCAGTTTGTACATGTTAACAACGTCTCCTCTGAGCACACGAGGGTTAGACATGGAGTCCCACAGGGCTCCGTACTTGGACCAGTTCTGTTCACACTATATATGCTACCTCTAGGTGACATCATAAGAAAACATCTATCAACTTCCACTGCTATGCTGACAATACGC